>SNQJ01S0208647.1:10498-25408 GCA_010110895.2 Picea sitchensis | reverse complement strand
ACAAGCCAGCCTATTAGGTCCATGAGCATCTAGCGGTACAGTATGAAACTACCAACATCTGGTCACCACGCCAGGGTAGTGGCTCTTGGTGGCATAGCCAAGAGAAAGGGGGTCTCATCACCAGCTGGCCTTCCCATTTCCATGAAATGTTTGTGGCTAACATTGTCACCACTGGTCACCAAGCCAGGGCAGTGTCCTTTGATTAGCATCTTGGAAAAAATGAAGATTAAAAGGCATGAATGGGCTTGGAAATGTTTGCATCCACGACAGGTGCAGCTCACCCTCCACAAAGGCACCCACTGGTAAGCCATCCCTGCTATCACTGCACCTTTTTCCCAGGCATCCCCATCCATCTCACCCATCTACATGACTTGGATTTGATCCTTTCCAAAAACATCCCTCTACTAGTAGACACTAGCCCAATAGGACGTCCTGTCACTTCCTCCAAACTTGTATTGAAGACTTGTATAATCTCTTTGAGCACTAGACTGGGGTAAAGGGGTTTTATGCACATTTTTAATAAATATTGATGATTAGATGTGATTGACATTGTTATGATCCCTGTGACTTATGAGCCCATGGAGGGCGTAGTTGTTGATGTACAGGATCATGCCCAACGGACAGGTACCACGTTGGATAGGTACACATGGGGAGTTGATCAGTTCGAACCTCCATGGGGCTGAAGAGCCCACTCGATGGATACTAAGACCCCAGCAGGGGGAAGAGACAGGGCAGAGTGCTTGTACCAGGGAAGAGCAGAAGAAACCACCAAAGGCAACTGCATAGACCTATACCTAGGAGGGTTGAGCCCTCTCCATAGGGACATTGGCCTTGGAAGGCCCAGGACGTCTCCCAGGATGCCCATGACGTCATCCAGTAGTATGGACATTTTGGGAGGCAGATGTGGTGGTTTTGGCATGTGTGGCAGCTTGGAGAAGCTTAAGGAGGGCTAACGTTTTTCTCCAGGAGGCTGCACTTGCCCTAAAAGGGGTTAACGTCACCCTAGAAAGGGGATGAAGTCTCACTATTGCTTGATTAGGATTTTAATTTCAAACATTTAATGTAAAACAATATGATTTTGGTATTTTGGCCTTGTTGGCCTTTTTATGACCTAAAGTGTAATTTAGGTCATTGTTATTGTATAAATTGAAGGTTTTGACTCTCATTTTTTCATCATCTCCCACTCACTCATTAGTGAGGTCTGAAATTTGCACCCTTCTTAGGGTTATTGGCTGAAATATTGAGGCGCACTTGTTGAAGGAAGATTTTACTTGGCATTTTTGGCATTTCTCTTGGTGGAAGGTGTTACAACTAGAGTTTTGCTACATGTTTTCTTGGTTTATGTAAGTGAATTTATGCAAACACTTCTTAATTGAATGGTTTTAGATTCATTTACTTGCATATGTGATTATATTTTGCTGAATCAAACCCTAGGTGACAAGCACTAGTTGATTTCCTTGTCTCATGTCTCCATCAAGATTTTAGGCCATTTGACTTGCATGAAGAAGATAGAGCCTTGCCATTGCAACACTCTATCCTTCCTCCTAGCCTAGTCGTTTTGTCCTTGTTGAGTTAAGAAGGAGAAAAATGCACCAAGGCCTAGCTCTTCTATACCTGGTGAGTCGTTTTTCCCTAGGGTTTGCCTAGTGAAGCCTTGCTATAGCAACACATCACTTGCTAACCCTCTTGTCTTAGATCAATCATTATTCAAGCTAGTTGTTTTTTCCATTGAGATAAGGAAGGAAGAGAGAGCACTGAGGCCTAGGTTTTCTACACCAAAGTGAGCCTCTCTTCCCTAGGGTTTCATCTTGATAATAAAGCAAACTTCCAATACTTTGAACAAACCCTAAAACTTACTAACCCTAGCCTAGACTAACCCTACTAACTATATTGTTGTTGTCATCTTTCTATGCATTAAACACCTATGTGCAGCATTTCTTTATCTTTGAAGCAATTGATTGTTTGGTTAAGGCATTGTTTATAAAGTGTTGAATTTGTTATATTGAATGCCAAGGTTTTCTTTAACATTTATTGAGAAGTGATATTGTAATCATTGCTATTGTGTAAACATTGATTTACTTCGTCAATATTAGTGCTCAATTGCTTATTATCAAAAAATTCATTGATTATATGAAGTACTAACCAGCAAGCAAGCTTGCACATATAGTTTCTTGTTGCGTTGTCTCGTGTAGGTACTCCTTTCTTGGTTATTACTTCCGGTTATCTTTATTGGCTATAAGTTGGACTTTCTGATAAGGTGGTGACTTGTGAGGGGGATTATTATCACTTAGCCTTTCTACCCTTTGCCTTCTCAAAACCCCAGGTCACTGGGAACGTCTCCCCTGAGCCTTACCTCCCTAAACAGAAAGAACCTTCCCATCAAGGTGACAATGGGTGGGACTAGTTTAGTTACGCCAGTTTGATCTCTTTTCATCAATCCATTATTCTAACTACAAACTGTGTATAACGTTTTGGCGTCGTTGTTGGGGAACACTGAGTCAAAACTTCCTCAAGATGACACTTTTCAGTAAGCCTTGCCTCTAGAGTCTTTACCTTACAAGCTTACCTAGCAACTCCACTTAGGGTGTTTTCCCTTTTTCTTTGATAGTTTCAAGAAAATTATCTGGTGACTCCACAAACTACAAGGAGGTTCACAAATCCTCCTCAATCCTTCAAAAGAAAGCCTCCCCGAAACTCTCTTGTTGTAAAATCACTTTTTGGAGGAAGTCTTCCTTTGAAAACCATGTCTAGCTCAGCAACTCAGACCAACACAACAAACCTAGGCAATAATCAAAGACAATGGTCATCCAATCTCTTCAGACTGCTAGACATGTCAGCCATACCAGGCTACCCTAAGAAAATGCCACCTAAGTATGAGAAATGGCTGCCTAAGTTTTATTGAAATAATGTAACTGCAAAGTGTATTCTAGTTATTATTGTTGTATTATTCATTAGATCAATTCCCTATTGCAGATTGATCATGTCGGCTATTGTAAAAGACCAAATCCCCTTTTGTGAATTGGTCAAAACACAATTGTAATAGACATAATAAGAAGTCGGCCCCAGAATATATTAAAGAGGCCCCAGAATAGATTAAAGGTGGTTATAACCACCCAGATTGAGAAGTCGGCCCTGCTAGTGAAGAGACACCTCCACACGTGCCAGAGTTGTATAAATAAGGAGGCTAGCGGCTCACTTAGACACACACTCACTTGTTCATTTGAGGAGAAAGTTTTGGAGCTGCAGTTGGAGAAGAGAGAGAGAGAGAGAGAGAGAGAGAGAGGCACATTCTTGGGAGAGGACTTTCTGTATTTGTTTGAGTTATCTCTTGGAATTCTATTGGCTGTCTATAATAAGGAAGTTTTGTTGGGTTTTCTCCCCCATGAGGGTTTCCCAGGATAAATGATGTGTCTCTTGTGATTGTGTATTTCTCTGTGATCCTGTCTTATGCTATTGTTATCTAGTGAAATGCAAAGAACTCTAATAATAGCTTAAACCTTAACATGGTATCAGAGCTAAGCTGAAGAGAGCATATTTCACAAGAGAAAGTAAAAAATGTCACTGTTGTCGTACATGCAAATTAGGGATTTTTATTGAAGAAGTATTTCAGCCCCAAAACCATCTAGAAAAGTGCACCCTTCCTCGAGGATCACTTTGGCATCCTCGGCGCAACTTTTCAGTGGCTAGATCTCCTGGAAAGTGAAACCCTAGTTTTCACAAAGTACAAGAAAACCATATTACCAGAACTACCAGTAGTACTAGAGTACCAGAAGTACCAGAAAACTAGAAGCACCAATCCATAAATTCGTTGGTCAAGTTTGAGGGGGTAAGTTAGATTTTCAAAAATCTGACTGCACCAGCTTACTCACCTCAGCTCAGTGCATCTACCCCCTGGATCAAAATTTCAAAATTCGAAGTTTGAAAAATTAGGGTTTCCTCATAAAACCTAAGTTGCAGTTGCAGTTGCAGTTGCAACCTCAGAACCAGTTGCAGTATCAATTGCAGTTGCAGTATTAGTTGCAGTTGCAGCCATAGTACCAGTTGTAGTCACCCTTCAAGTTCTTAAGAGTTGGTGATCATTACCGCCGCTACCAGATGGTGCCTCTACCTGCAAGTGTAGTCAGAGGTATGTACTTACACATGTTTAAATGGTTAAGCTTTAAAGGGTATTTGCAGGAGAAGGGATCTCTTGCCATAGATCTAGAAGGATCTCAAGATCCAACACAACCTAGGTGTGATTATTCTAATATGCATCTATTTGTTATGACATTATTTTTTATCAATGTTGCATGTTGTAGCTATGACCATCATTCTAACCTTTGATCAAAATCTGAGTCAAGATATTAGATGGATTAAAAGTTGAGATCATAGAGTTTATTCTCTAACCCAACCTTTTGTCAAGATAGCATATTGTCTTAGTACAGAAGACATGTTGAAGAAAGCACTCGTCATCTTGAGTGAAGGAGACTTGGAAGAAAAGCAAGCACACTCATTCTTGAGGACAAGGCTCCAAGTTTGATCAATCAAGTTGATAAGATTCAAAGGTACACATGACAAGTTGATGACTACCCCTTTACAAGTAACCACTATAGTTGAGATAGCAGTCTTTGTAAAGTATTATACTTGATAGCATGTGAGCATATAGAGCTAAATACTTAATGTAATCATTTGCCTGATACAACTAACACCTCCTCTAGGAGAAAACTTGTGTGTTAGTTCTAGGTTTCCATGGAGGAATGTTCGATCACAACATTATAAGAGTGTTGACCTCATTTCGTAGTGTATCTCTTACTTTTTGATCATTGCTTCAGACAAGCCACGAGTGATAGCTCTAAAGGAGCTATTGTGATGATTATTCGTGCTATTGATTTATCTATTATTATCAAAAGGATATTATCCTTGCTTGTTGTTTGGTTGACCTTGTTTCAGGTCACAGGTGATAACCTTGAGAAAGTTATAGTGAAGGTTGCAGAAAGCAACATATTATATGAGACATGAAGCAAACTATGTACATGACCATATACACTCATGCACCAAAGAAGTTACCTATGGATCTTCCATGGACTCCTGTTGTTGAATCCATTTCTCAATTGGTCCTTCCCATTTGTTGAACAGGGTGGGATTTTCTACTTCCTATTGGCTAGCCCTGGTGGGTAAATGCCCTCCTCCTTAAGCTGTGTAATGGTGAATAAACAACACCTAGAAATCAAAAGGAAACTTCTTGGAAACTTTCTTCATGAATCCACTCTTTAACTAAGTCTTCGTCATCTTCAATAGAATCAAATAATTTACCATCATGATCTTGACCTCTAACAAGTTTGCAGACTTCTTTGGGCATCAAGAGTGATCGATCTTGAGTTGGAAATCCCTCTCGGTAACCATATTTCTTCATCACAGCATCACACAGTGACTCTACTCTGAAATAGGCAATGGAAACCTCTCATGCCATGTTGAGGGTAGGATTCCTCTCATAATTTTGAAGGACAACATCGTATTCTTCTTTTCTTTGCAAACAGAACCTAACCAGGAAGTCCTTATTATGGAAATACTCAAGCGATTGTTCACAGAACTTGTTGTCTTCCTGTATGTTTTCCTTGAGGAACTCAAAACTTTCCTCATTACTATTATCCTCAATTTTTTATTCCTCAATTGTGCTTTCATAAGACTTTAGAAGAAGTTTTTCTCTCAAACCTTAAATAAGTTCTGAAAAAAACGAACATCCTCGAAGAACATCCACAAGGTCTTGAATAGTATCTTCAAGCTTATGATTTCTAGGGCCCTAATGCTCGAGGAAGTATTAGATAAGGATTATTGGAGAATAAATACTTTTGGGGCTACAAGAATATCTGATCCAATTCTTTTTCCTTTCTTCAAGAAATAAGAGAAACGACCGCACAATCACATCTTCTTGTTCTATGTTGTAGTGTATGATAAATTCAACAAACTAGGTGACATGTGCAATAGCCGAGGATGGATCACCGTCGAACCTAGGAACATGAACCAACTATTTCATCAGGCATTTATTTGGATATCAATAAATAGACTAAACATCCAAGGCTTTGTATGCCTCATGAAAGTGCTACAGAGACATATTTCCATCAGATATATATACCTAGGAGAATACCTACCCAATGTCACCTCAGATAGATATTCCCTTCACTTTAGAGGTAAAGTGATCACCTCAAGGGGGTAATCTCGGGTGACCCTAGGGGAAATGAGATGGAAAATGATACTTATGAATGGATGCCCCTATAGGTCAATTTGCTAAATGAAAATAAGTCTTGGAAACGAGTTTCGATAGTGTTCAATGGTTGCCAAGTCTTTGGGTACCTGCAGAAAGTGTTTGTACCTTCCCGAGACACAAGAAAAGCCAAGTATGTATGTAATATGTTAAGAGGAAAACAAGTTAAGCTTGTTTTCCCAAATCGTAGAAGTAAACAAAAATATATATCAGCAATGAAATCAAGTAACTACTACATATTAAACCACTTAAAGGATCTGTTATCACCATTAAAAGTTTTGTGTGAAATCAAGATTACAGGACTTAGCAAGGTGCTAAATTGGTTTGGAAGCTCGAAAAACTAGAGGAGGAGGTAAATCTGGCAGGAAGAGGCTAAGTATGGAGGGAGAAGTTGCACAGAGCACTTAAAGAATCGTGAGCACTCAAGATCGACGGTTGAGGATCATTTCGAGGGGAGAAGTTTCATGGAGGATAATTTCAGAAAGCGGGCCAAAATCTAAATCATGGTTTTCGATCGAGACCACGTGGTGCCACTGGGTTCATTTCGGGGTGAGAATCAAGTGTCCCCAAACCACTTCCTCGCGCCCCCAAAATTTGGAAAAGTATATAAAGGACATTTGTCATGTATTTTATTATTATTTCAAAAGACTGGACCGTTTGAAACTTGGTGCAACCACCTTCGTTTGAATGTAGCTCAACAGTGAGCCATTGCATGCCATTTCCGCTCATTTCCAGGTATTTTTCATCGCCACCATGGATCCTATCATAACTTCAGTAACATAGGAAGACACTATGTCGAATGAAGAAGCCCTAATTGACCAAGATTCAGACGTTTTCGACATCGAAATAACCATTTTGCCTCTGTGTCCAGAAGCAATCTGTTCGATAATGTAGGAAGGCATATACCATTCCTTGAAGCAGTCTAGGCCACCATAGTCCCTTATGATGTCGAAGTCTCTTTCCATTTTCCCGAATTCATAGGTTGGTGTGCAAAGCAGTATTCACATGAAGAAAAAGTCGTCGTAAATAAACAGGGGTCTGAGGTCATGTGTAGGGTAGAGAGTCTATCAATTCGATATGCCCTCGGTATACCAAAGTATTTCTCCATAGTGTCTCAACCTTTCAATGAAGAAAATATAATTAGGGTATACAAAGAGTGACCATCAGAAGTCACAGATATGTTTTTACAGACAATTGTCAAACCAGAACATCTTTCAGAGAGTCTGTCTTTGCCAATGAATGTGAGTATAATGGTTATTGAGGTCCAATGGGTATGTTCCATGTTGAGTCAAATTTTAGGTCTAGATAATGAAAAACATGTGGTCGAGGTCATGTTGGATTTCATTTTGACATTTTTTCAGTCAGAGTCTGGTCTGTCAGTCTGTATCAATTTTGATCAATTCATAGCTAATAATATCCATAAATAGCTAGTGAATTTTCACTCTCCAAGGCATTTCATATATTACACCTATTTGCTGAAGATTTTCCTGGAAACCAATAAGAGAGAATTTCCTGAAACAACATTCATATCAACTGAATATAAGAGGATTACATTGCTCATCTTCATCAACAAATTTATGTCCATGGTTTACAGTTTGATTTTCAACACCAACCTACCCAAAGTTTTGGACGACACGAGGAGCTATTTGCAACCAAATCTAGAAAACAGAGTGGGGGACTGGGTATTGTTCATGCATTCAACAGTAATATGGGTTTATGGTTGTCATGAATCCCTTTATCTATTGCCTATTTTTCCGACCCCCAGAGTATTTTCCCTTGAATTCATTAGGCAAAGAATCATATCTGAGATAGAGCATTTCCTAAAGTTGCACAAAGCCTCCAACCTCAAGTTCCCTTTTATCATTGGCCCTTTCATTGTCAAAGCTAGATCTTTTTTATCTCATATTCAAGCAAAGCTCAAAGAGTTTGGTTTTTCACGGCTACAAGGAAGGAGATATGATCCATACCAAAACATATCCAAGAGAATATTGATGAACAACAAGCCCATTATGAGCATGAACATGTTGAGGTTTTTGATAAAATCACAAACCTAAAAGTCTGTGCTGATATGGAAGCAATCATGCAAAAAAATAAAACACAACAAGTGGAGGCAACCCTGCAACAAAGTCGGGCACAACAAGTGGAGGAAACCCTTCAAAGAAGTCAAACACAACAAGCTCCTCAGAAACTGATAGTCAAAGTTCCTAAGATGAGTGTTTACAACAAGAGAAGCAGTTCAGAGGCCTGGGCACCAGTGATCAACATACTGCTCCTAAGAATATGAAGATTACATAGTCTCCACGGATAGTGGATTTAGAAGAGGAAGAGCCTAAAGAACAAGTAAATCTTGATATGGTGGAGAGTGGTACCAACACTATAAGGGTTGAAAAGGGAAGCAAACTCCAAAGTGAAGGCAACTCAAGAACCTTTAGCAGCAAAAAACACATCCTTGATAAAACATTTGGGGCAGCTTATCAATCTAAAGAGTATTTGGAAAAAAAGTGTGTTGAGAAAGGAAACATGGCCCTGGTTTAGATAGGGGAGTTAGTCCCCGAAGTGGAAAATATTTCTCAGCACAATTCTTCTTTGTTCACAGTAAGGGATATTGAGAAGAGGACCCTTAACATTTCAATTGTAGATGAAGACACAATATCTGAGATAAAGATAAAGTATGACAACATCGGTGCTCCAGACAAGGTCAAATTCCATAAGAACACCAGTGATATGTTGTATTCTGATAACCTGAGTTTAAGCTTGAAGAATTACAAGTTGTCATCTTATGCAATGAAATTAGAAGGGCAGTTGAGGCAAGAAAAAACATCTAGCAGAGCTTGGTAGACTCAATTGAAGAGGTTGGAATATGAAGGCCCCTAAGGGGTGAAATCTTCATTGGATGAGAAGGACAAATTGATTCAAATCTTGAAGAAGAAACTGAAAATGTCTTCCACAGAGAATCCAAAAACAACATAATTGGTTGCTCTAGAACAGGAAAAAGAAGCATTTTGACAAGAGGCATTGGACTACAAAGCTAGGGTGTTGCAGCTAGAGAAAAAAAAGATGAAATGGTCACAAGAGAAAACACAATTGTTGAACAGGATTGTAGTTGTACCTCCCACTACAAAAGTTGGGCCAAACACTGAAGGACTTGTCCAGGCTATGTCACAAGTTATCCTGAAAGAAGGGGAAATCAAAGGGATAAAAGGGAGCATAGAGAAATTGAAGCATGAGATACAAGCAAAGGATGAAAGAATGGTTCAATTTCAAAAGGAGAATCAAGCCTTGCAGGAAAGGATAGATAAGTTGAAGATGAGATTAAGAGGCAAAGGCTTGTTGCAGGGAGCCAAGCATATCATCCAGGATTTTATAACTGCTAAAGCTACCAAGTTCAAATTGTATTTGAATTTCATCAATGATAAAGAGAGCATAGCCATCACATCCAAAAGCAGGTGCATCGTTGTGAATGAGACTTTAGCAAATAAACCATCAGAGTGGGCCCAAAATTCCATAAACATGCTCAACTCCATCCCTACTTTAGAACTCCAGACCATTGGAGTCAAAGATAGAACTACATTGATCATCTGGGCCAAGAGGGTTATTCTAAACATAACCTGCTGAAATCATTCCAAAGCAAGGCAACACAGATGGAGCAAAGTGTGCAAGAGTTCAAGGATTTGTTTGAAGAATTGTTTATTAAAATCCTCCCACCATTTTGGGATGGAAAATGAAAATTATATGATCAGGAAGAATACAATGCTTCCCTCACTCAGTGCAGAATGGATTGTAGATTTTTCATAAGCTAGGTTAAGCATGAAGTTCATTCCATTTTAGCATTTCACTTAACCATAAACAATAAGGTTGAAACAACCAATATCACAAGAAGAAACACCATGCACAAGAACACAAGAAGTATCTTGGGAAACCCTTCTCAACAAGGGAAGAAAACCCAGTCAAATACTTTGCTATATTCTTCAAGAGAAAGACCTTCACCTTCAAGAAAGACCTAGCACACAAAATGGTACTTCAAACCCTAGAACTCTAGTGCCCAAGGGAGGTGCGCACCTTTTTCCAAGTAGATGGATTTGTTGTAATTTCCAAACACACAAGAAAAATATGATTCCATAATGGGGAGTCATCCCTTACTTATATTAGACTTGTCAAATCAACAAAGGCGTTTATTGGCTCAACATGGCCAACCTCTCTAAGTCACTTTATAATTTATTATTATAATTATTATAATTAATATTAACAATATTAATTATCTTTTACATTTATTATTAATCACATTAAGGTGGGGCCGACCTATACCCTTTACATAACAATTAGGGTTACAGGAAGTTATTACTCTTGAACAACATATAGAAAAGGATCTAATACACCCACTAGTGCTCATCCACTAGGGGCACATCCATAGGGATGTCATAGCTCTGGCTCACTGCATTACATAGAAGAACTAGATCTACACATGTTCACATATGCTCATCCACAGGAACGTCCACTCTACATATCTTCTTTCCCACTGCCTCACATAGGAGAATCATCTGGAGTTTTCTCGTCAACTCTGTTGCTCAGAGGAGGCTAACACATCATCTTCATTTCTGTTCACATGACGATACACCCAACACTTTGGGATTTCACACGTTCACCTTGTGCTCAGCCACAGGCACGTCCAACTCATCAGATCGCCTTTCCCATTGGATAATCATCTAGATTTATTCTCACTCTCTGAATGGAGGAGGTCATATATACGTTCCTATCTCTGTCTCAGGCAGGAACCACGTACCCTTCTTAGGGGATTTCTCTCAGGTTTGTAAGCTGGGAGAAAGGCTTCACATATCTACAATGATCCACACCTCACAGGTTTGTAAGCTGGAGAATGTCTCACATAGCTTAATTCATCAACACTCCCTCTCAGCTAGGGAGGCATTCTTTATCATGCCAAGTCTCACAAGGATGTATTTTGAATTTTTTCTTGGTTGGAGTTATCAACACTCTCTTTCAACTAGGGAGCCATTCTTCACGAAGTTAATTTGGTGAAGATATCTTCAATTTGATCATGTGTAGGAAGGTATTGCATGTGTACAATTTTCCTCTGCATCATATCTCTGAAATAAGGATATTTCATCTCATTGTATTTTGATCCATCAGGAAACACTACGTTCTCAAGGAGCTTTACTCACGTCTCTTGGTCATCATCATAGGATCCATCTCATGGTCAAGTAAATCTGTCAAAATATTTTTGAAGCCACATTGCTTCGCACACTCGATGCTTATATACTATGCCTCTGTGGTACTCAAGGCTACAGAGTTTTGTTTCCTGCTGCATCAGGAAACCATGAAAAACTTCACGGTAGAACATCAATTGGATGTGTTCTTTCGGTCCGTTGTACTTTCTTCTCAATCTGAATCAGAATATCCTGCAAACTCAGTTTCAAATTGGAGGCATATCTCAGGCCATATCCAATTGTGCCTTGTATATATCTCAATACATGTTTTGTTGTTGTCTAGTGAGTCTGTTTTGGATGACTCATGAAATGACTAGGCACATTCACTGCATGGCATGAATCAAGTCTAGTGTTAACCAGATACATTAGTGATCCAATCAATTATGGATCAATCTCGTCTGAATCATCATCAATATTCTTCTTTAAATCCATCATGGTGGATTTTTCATTCTGTCATATTGAACTTCTTTAATATTTTCACTGTATATTTTCCTTGACTCAGAAAAATCTTATCAGTCCTCTGTCATACATCTTGTCCCAAGAAGTAGTAAATCATACTCAAATTCTTCATCTCAAATTCAGAAGTCAAGGATTACTTGTATCCAACAACAACGCTTTATGAATAAGTCATCAGGATCAGGTTCTCGTCACAAACACTGTATAGGTTTGGATCAACAACACTCTTGCTAAAATCCAAACTCATCAAGAATCTATCTATTTGATATAGTTTCCAACTCATGGATGGTAGTACAAATGGAAGTGTATCAGTTCATTGGGTCAAGTGTCTTATCATAGATGACTCCCTTTGTTTATGAGAAACATCTGGCTATAGATCTCATTTTGTATTTCTCGACACTTCCATTAGTTGCATGCTTGATCTTATAGATCCACTTGGAAGTTATCACAAACTTCCATTTCTGGTCCCTAAATAATATCTTATGCACCATTCTTTAAGATATACTTGTAATCTTCTGTTATGGCATCTTGCCATATCGGTTCTCTTTATTGCTTCTCTAAGACAAGGAGTCTCAACATCAATGAAGTGGCTCATGATTGAAGGATAGCTCGAAAATCTCTTTTACTTTCTCGGGATGTACCTCAAGAGGTTTGTATGTTTCTATGCCTCTTGCAGAGTGAGTCTAGGTAGGCATTTTATGTCCTACTGCAATATCTCTGAACATATCAACTGGAGAACCCGGATAACTTGAAGTAATGTTTGTCTCCCTCTGAATTGTTGAAGGGGGAGAATGCATTGTCTCACCCTCAATATCCATCTGAGATTCTCTGGTCTTTGAAAAAAACTGTCTCTTCTTCAAGGATAACGTCTCTGCTTGTCTCAATCTATCTCTGACTAGGGATATCTTTGACGATTCATTGTATCCTTTATTCCTAAAGGATATAGCTTAGAATTCTTCTCTTTGGGTACATGAAAATACATTGGACACCCAAATAACCTGAAGTGTTCAATCTCAGGCTTCATTCCAGTGAAGACTTCTTCAAGAGTTATGTTTTTCAAAGTCTGGTGAAGACTCTTATTCTGCACATATATTGTGTCATGCATGCTTCTTCCCATGGAATCCTAGAAGGATTATATTCATGGTTTGTAACATTGGTTGTCTCAAAGATGTTTCTATTCTTCTTCTTTCTCAAATGGTTTTGACTCCTTCTGAGTCAAGTGACTCCCTCTGAAGGATAAGCATCTTCTTTTCTTGTTAACCTATCTGGAACAAGAAAACAAAAAGAACCAACAAAAGAATATCTCTTAAATGAGAATAATGAGTACATATCTAGAATCAAAACAATTTAAGGAATATTATCACAGCTACAACACCTACTTGTAATGTAGCAAACTTTTAGAAATATAGGTTAGAGGAATGACAATTACAACAATCAAACCTGGAGTTTTTACTTTGAGTGTGTTGTTTCTCTGAATGCACTGAGATCCCTCTGGATCCATGACTTCAACAAAGGTTCCTTCCTCCTGCAACTTCACTCATGACAATGATACAAATAATATATACAAGTGCATACCTGAGGATGCTGATATGATTTCTCCAATGGCTCTTGGTTGATCTCTATCCTCTGACATCTTTATGAAGAAGATAGTCACGGTATCACCTTTTGCCATCTTTGTTATTTTGAAGTTGGCTCTTCAATGTAAGGGTTTGAGTAGGTGATTGGCTTTCTTGTCCTGACGTCATATTTCTTCCATTCAATGATAGTTGTCTCTAGTAAACCCTTTTGTATTACCCACAATAAGTCTTCCTCTGAAGTCTTGTCTTTAAAGAAATTTGAAGTTTCTTTATCCATCAAACTTATCTTCCATCATAGTTTTTGTTCATCATAATTTTAGATTCTTCACAACCCTTTGTCCACTAGGCTAGAAAACATAATGGCTAGGCTATGATAGTACTTTTAGGTTTTATTGGACTTATGACTGGCAACAATAAGATTTTGAGAGATATGAGAACACCGGTGAGCTGAAGAGCTCCTTCAATGACTTTGCAAAAACCCTAATTCTGAAATTTCTACAGAAATTAGCGAAACCCTAGGGCCAAAATTTAAAAATGCTCGGAATGTCACTCTAAGAGTCTCTGGATATGCAATGGAGGAGGTTGTACTCTCCTATGCCAAAATTAGCCCCAATGTTCAAGTGTTTAAGGACTTAAGCACCTCATAAAGGAAGGTCATATAGATTTTCTAGAAACCCTAGGAGGGTCGTACGGTTCTGCAGAAGAGAGGTGGTAGATGCTTATGCAATGGGTTCTTCAAGACTTGTGCTCTGATACCATGTTGATTTTTGATAAGCTAGGTTAAGCATGAAGTTCATTCCATTTTAGCATTTCACTTAACCATAAACAATAATGTTGCAGCAACCAAGATCACAAGAAGAAGCACCACGCACAAGAACACAAGAAGTATCATGGGAAACCCTTCTTAACAAGGAAAGAAAACCCAACCAAATCCTTTGCTATATTCTTCAAGAGAAAGACCTTCACCTCCAAGAAAGACCTAGCACACAAGAGGGTGCTTCAAACCCTAGAAATCTAGCGCCCAAGAGAGGTGCGCACCTTTTTCCAAGTAGATGTATTTGTTGTAATTTCCAAACACACAAGAAAGATATGATTCCACAATGGGGAATCATCCCTTACTTATAATAGACTTGTCAAATCAACAAAGGCGCCTATTGGCTCAACAGAGCCAACCTCTCTAAGTCACTTTATAATTTATTATTATTATTATTATTATTAACAATATTAATTATCGTTTACATTTATTATTAATCACATTAAGGTGGGGCCGACCTGTACCCTTTACATAACAATTAAGGTTACAGGAAGGTCTGACTCTTGAACAACATATAGCAAAGGATCTGATACACCCACTAGTGCTCATCCACTAGGGGCACATCCATAGGGATGTCATAGCTCTGGCTCACTGCATTAC
>SNQJ01S0208646.1:25296-36400 GCA_010110895.2 Picea sitchensis | reverse complement strand
TCAGCAAGATACAGCGCAGGATTTGACCGAGCGACCTTGTTGAATCTAACACATACAGCCATATGTACACGCAAAGCGTCCTCCATGGGTACTCCTCTACCCATGCGACGGCGTTCTTCTTTGACAGCTTCTGCGCAGAGCCCACAGACCCAGCGCCCACAGAAGAGTTCCCTCACCCTACAAATGTAACTTGGCGTGCATTCTTCAGACATTCCACAGCACTCGCATTGAGCTTTCTCTACTTCCAAATTGGTTATTGCATGTAGATTCGTATCCGAAATTATGGAGCCTCGGCTGAGTTCTGCAGAAACATCGGATACTGTTCTATTGACGTGCCCGAACGAGGGCCTGAGGATCATGGGCGCCGCATTCTTCCCAGCAGGTACGACAGGTTTCGATCCTTCGACCTCGTGCAGTGATGGCCCGTTTGGATTCAATACGAACGAACAAATTGTTGAGCAATTCTCATCTGGTGCCATGCTTCTATCTCAAGCTTCAGATTGATACGACTCACAAATCTTGCCAGTCCAGTACTTGTAGGATATTGGGACTAGTATAACCATCGAGAAAATGTATAGCACACAAGCTGATATATAATGGACAAAGCTCAAACAGCCCTTTACATAGAGACTTCTAGAACTCTTCTGGAAGCTACAGATATGGATAGATACCTGTAAACTTTTGGACGATCTAGTGTCAACTCACGAGATTGTCTCGATAAACACAGGCATTTTCTCGTTGGGGAAGCGAGATTGCATCAACCGAGAATGATTGAGAGGCAGTTCACCGTTGCTTTGGAACTTGATGCGATGTACGAAGTAAAAGAGGCCACATTTATCTGGCCCTTTCAAAAAGCTTTTGGGTGGTTGTTGCCGACATCATGTGAACTATTCATTTGTGTGGCTTAGGGTTCAAGATTTCCAAGGTTCAGATTATAAGGATTTTATCATGTGAAGATTGAGTGGATTTTTCATTGAAATCAAAAAGCATTCTTGTTTTATTATTAGGGATCAAGATTTCCAAGGTTCAGATTATAAAATGGGAAGATTGAGTGGAATTTTCATTGAAATAAAAAAGCTTTATTCTCTCCTAAAAATAAATGTTTATAAAGATTTTATCATGTGAAGATTGAGTGGTTTTTTCATTGAAATCAAAAAGCATTCCTGTATGTTATTATTATCAGGGATCAAGATTTCCAAGGTTCAGATTATAAAGATTTTAACATGGGAAGATTGAGTGGAATTTTCATTGAAATCAAAAAGCTTTCTTCTCTCGTAAAAATAAAAGTTTTTATTATGTAATATGATATATTTTGAAAATTATAAAAGTAATCAAATAGAATTTTTTTAACAATAAGAAAGGGATATTAGTTTTTTTTTTCTTAAATACTATTTAAATTACTAAGATGTTGCAAGAGTTTTCCAAATTTGGGAAGTTTCCCAAACTTGGGAATTTTGGGAAAGTGGATACTAGTGTTGGGAAGGAGTAGAAGTTTCCCTCAAATTTACAAAAAAAATGAAATTGGGAGGAACAATAATATATATTAAAAAAATACAAAAAATATTTTAGATTACAATGATACTTTAGATTAGAATGTATAAAGATATTGATACATTTTAAATCTTATTTCAATAAAATTGAAGGTCTAACACAATGTTTCTCTTATTCCAACAACTACAATATTGAAATTACTAATTTAATTTGTGTTAATAAGTATATGAATATATTTAATACAATACTGAAACTTTAATATCCATAAATATTTCATTAGAAAATGAGAAACAAAATTGAAAATACATATGTATATATAATTTTAACATATTTTTTAAATTAAATTTTACATATATAAACTTTAAACATCTTTGTAAATTTGAAGCATTACTTTTTTTTTATTGGAAAAAACAAAATAGTTCTACTCTTCTAATATGAAAATATAATAAAAGTCAATGATATGGTTGGTTGATATCAATTAAAGAGTGGAGCAAATGCTTGCCCTGGATGGGGTATTGATTTATTAGATTTTCATGTCTAGTTTAGGCTTGAAGGAAAACATACATGCATTAAAAGTTTTTCATATCCACAATGATAAAGTGAATATTATTAAGTTTTTTTACTTAACTATTTTTTGAAATAATATTTACCTGTAATTTAGTCTTAGTTTTACAGTGATATTTTGAATAAATATAATGAAAATATTTGTAAGAAATTATGTATTTATAATAATGGAATAAATATATTTACATTTTAATTTAATATAATTCTAATTTAAATCTCTTCTTTATGAAACTGGTTTTCAAGTTCTTATTTCTTTGATGTTGAAGCTCCAAAAAAAACTTCCAAATTCTCAACCAATTAAAGACGTTCCCAGCCAATTCCCAAACACCGGAAACAGCTCCCAAAACTTCATAAACTAGTTTTAGAGATGTTAGAAATGACCGAGCGATTCCCATGCAACTCAACTATGCCTTTTAATCTTGAAATAAGATTTTAAAGTGCATTTGTGGAAAACTAAATTATGATAGTGTTTTTCACCCTTGAAAAAAAAAACCCATAACAAATTCCAAGTCGTTTAAACATGTTATTTATGGCCTTCTCATTATTATTGGGTCTTCATTAATTATGAACTATTTAAACATATTATTTATGACATTCTCATTATTATTGGGTCTTTATTAATTATGAACTATTATACAACTGGAATTTATATTAGGGGATTAAAATTTAGAATATTTAAACATATTATTTATGACATTCTCATTATTATTGGGTCTTTATTAATTATGAACTATTATACAACTGGAATTTATATTAGGGGATTAAAATTTAGAATATAAGGATTAACACGTAAAAGTTAGGATTAGGTAGTAGGATTAGGTATTATGGGGTTTGAATTAGGGGGTAAGGGGGAATAGGTGGCTTTGGAGTGGATTGATTTTCACTTTTCACTTTTTAACATCCATAATTTTATGCATTCTCCATAAATGGTATTTTTCCTTTTTGTTGTTTAATGTCTAAAATTCTTTATTCAACATGAAAATCTTATACATTTTCAACAATGTATATTGTTTCTTGAGTATTACAGGGTTCAGGATATCCACAAACTCTCCCATATCATTTCTCTGCAACGCTAAAGAAAATAATAGGATTCCTTTAAGGGAATGGAATTCCTACCTTATAAGTCTTTACGAGTTCCCTAATTTCATGGACACCATTCCTATTGTCCCTACAAAGGAATAAGTTTTTTCTTTAGATGACATAGAGTTCGGGGTTAAGTGGATTGCAAATGGGAAAGCTAAGGACATTCGAGACTACCGAGATGAAATTTTTAAAATCGGAGGGCCAATCTTTATCTCTCACATACATAAGCTCTTCAATTTAGTTGTCAAGCAGGGCTTCCCTAAACCCTGGATGCAAAGCCTCATTGTTCCTATTTTTAAAAACGGGGATAGAAACATTCCCTCTAATTATAGAACCATTATGATTAGCCCAATTTTAGCCAAGCTTTATGGAATTATTTTGGAAAAGAAGATTAACATTTGGCTAGAAATTCACGGTAAAAGAGATAAAGACTAGGCCAGGTTTAGGAGATATCATTCAACTGTGGACCATCTTGTTACCTTTAGGATCATTGTAGAGGAGTTCGACACTACTAAAACCAATCTTTTTTGTTGTTTTGTTGACTTTAGAAAAACTTTTGACATGGTTCCTAGGAAAAACCTTTGGAATAGGTTGGAAGAGATAAAAGTGCCTCTCGAGTTGAGGGTTGTTGCAATACGGATGTATGAGAACGTTATTGCTAAGTTTAAAACATTGAGGATTGGTCAAAAGAGATTAACTACAATATTGAAGTCAAACAAGGTTGTCCCTTGTCCCCTACCCTTTTTGGCATATACATTGACAAGTTAGAAGATTGCTTGGAAAAAACAGCTTGTGTCAGCCCTACTCTCACTGGTATAGTCATCAATATTCTTCTTTATGTCGATGATAACGTTCTTATGGAAAGGAGTCCGCATGATCTTGAAAACCAACTAAGAATCCTCAAGGATTTTTTCTCCAATATGGGTATGACTGTTAATACTGATAAGACTAAGGTCATGATTATTAAATCCATTAAGATCCCTTATGATACCTTCGTATATGACAACAACAACTTGGAGGAAGTGATTTCATACAAATATATTGGAATTAATATTCACCACAAGCTCAATTGGAATTATAGCACTAAGAAAAGGATTAATGGGGGATGGAAAGCTTATTATGAGCTTGAAAACAATTGTAAATCAATTGATCTTTGGAGTTGGGATAAGAAGAAAATCCTCTTTGAGACTCTTGTTACACCTGTTATTCTTTATGGATGTGAATTTTGGGGCTGTAGTATCTCTCGTGAATCCTGTAGAAAGATAGAGGAAACACAAAAGAATTTTATAACCTATAGTTTCAAAATTAAAGGAAATACGACCTATCCCATCCTCCTCTTAGAAACAAGACTCTCCCCCATTGAGAGCATGGCTATGAGTAGATACCCAATGTATAAGAACAAGTTAAACAACATGGAAGACAAGAGGCTTCCTAAAATTGCTTCATTCTCCCATCAATCTAAGACTAATGGAAATCAAGATTTTCACAAAAATTCTCTATAATAAATCATGATTTGGTAGGAAACAAATAAAGGTTCATGAGAATCTGAATCTACACTTGAACCATCTAGAAGTTATTAGTGTGATGTAGACATTGATATATTGATGACTCAAAAAACAACATCTATGCTACTACTTTTCTTGGTTGTTAATTTGGTAAAGAGAAGAGGATGCCTAATTTGTGTAACTTGGAGCCTTTTGATCTCATTGGATGATGCAAAAAATAGTTTTCATAGAATTTTCATTAACATTAAATCAATTAAAATTTAATAATAAGAAAGGAAAAAAGAAAACAAAAGGTAGTCCATCAATCTGCATCATTATCATTGAGGATTTGGAAGAGTTCTTTCATGTCACAATACTAACACTAAAACTAAAATTTGATATTAAAAATATCATAAAAAATATATACCTATGATATTTAGTGAAGATAGAGGTTTTTTTACTTGGAAATGTGTATTGTGAGGATGTATAATAATATAATTTAGGGAGGTATTCTTTAATTTCTAGTTAAATTAGGGGCATTATTTAATATCACATTAAATCATGTGTTATTTTATAGGTTCACTAAGGGTGAGTGTAAGAAGTTCGTGGCCGAAAAAGTGCCAAGGGCATGAGTAAGAACATTCATGTGTTCCTATACCTATAGGTTTGGATGTGGCCGAACCTCTAGGTGGATTTCCACATAGGTTTAGTGGCAAGAACATGTGTGTAGTCTTAAGAACGTGTGTGTGGTCCTAATAATGCATGCACAGTCCTAAGAACGTGTGCGCATTCTCGGAAAATATATTGGAGCTAGAGAGGAGGAGGAAAGGGAGGAGAGGGCCACCGTGTCCATGTATGTTACATTTTTCTTAATTTTAATCCAATTTAGTATTTTGCTCCCAATAATCTAAATTAAAAAAAGAATTGTAATTTAGTATTTTAAATAAAAAGAGAACCTAATTTACATGCCATGGATTTTAAATTGTAGCATACATAATACAATGGAACCTCAAGACAATTTAAACCGCTTAGAAGAAAACCAAGAAGATCAAAACCCCAACCCACCACCACCACACAATGTAAACACTGAAATTGATGAGCGGTTCGTTATATTACGAACCCTTGAGGAACAATTAAGGGAGACTAGAGAGCTTAGAAGATACTCCTTGGCAACTTCTTTGGACATCATTATGCAATATGTAGATTTTAACCTTGTACAATATTTTACTGCAAACAAATTTTCAATAACAGAACAAAAAAGATACAATGGAAAATACAAACATTACACAAAGATCTTTCTTCTGGAAACCCAAACCGAGAAAACCAACATATTCTATATTCATTCACATCATACATTATTTACAATACAATACACATATAGGAGCCAAGTGAGTCCAAATCCCTAATCCAATGACCTGGATTAGTCAACAACCCTAATTCCTTAACCAAAAATAGAAAACCATCAGCGGAAAACCATGTGCCGAAAACCACCCAAAAATGGGCACAAAGTCTAGTCGTTTAAAGAATATAACACATACCCAAAATTCTCCCACTTGTTGTTTTATTTGCATATAGGGGGTTACAGGGTTACATAGTCAACAATCCAGGGCAACAATGCCCATAGATCCTCTACACCAAGAAAATTTATCAGTGCTCACAGATTTTGTTAATGAATCTGTAACATTCTTCAAAGTGTCCATCTTCATCAAAAACACCTTCTTTTCTTCAACCATTTCTCTCAAAAAGTGACATTGAACATCAATATGCTTTGTCTTTGAATGACAATTCAGGCTCTTCACCAGAAAAGTTGCACTCTAACTGTCATAATCTATCCTTAAAACTTTATGTACGAACCCAATACATGAGCACAATCTTTGTAACCATAATTATTCCTTGGTTGCATGATTGGCTTCCATGTATTCAACTTATGTAGTTGAAAGTGCCACTACAAACAATCTTTTTCTCATCTAACCGATTTCTCCTCCAAACAGGTTAAACACATACCTGCTTGTAGATCTTCTATGATACAAATCTCCAACCCAGTCTGCATCCAAAAATCTTTGTATGTTGAACACTCTGTCCAAACCTAGTCTTCCTTGGTAGCACAATCCATAACTAGTAGTGCCACTGTCAACACAAATACCTAAAAACCCTCTTTATTGATGTCCAATGCTCCTTTCCTGGTTTTGACAGATACATGCTCAAAACTCCCACTGCATGTGTAATGTCTGGTCTAGTACATACCATTGCATACATCAAACTGCCAACCACACTTGTATATGGAACATGAGACATATCCGCGTCCTTGACCTATGTCTTGGGAAACTAATCCCCATATAACATTACACCTACAAGAATAGGAACCCTGACTGGTTTACATTCCTTCATATTAAACCTCTGAAATATTGTCTCTACATATTTTCTCTAATTTAACCAGAATTTCATGTTTTTCCGATCTTTTTTAATTTCCATGCCCAAAACGAAATTTGCAGCACCAAGATCCTTCATGTAAAATTTAGAGGACAATTGAGTTTTCATATCCTGGATAATCTCCTTGTTGTTCCCTATCAATAACATGTCATCCATTCAAGACCAAATAAGTCAAATGATCACCAATTAATTTAAAATACACACAGTGATCCTCTTTGCTTCTTGTGAAGACAAGTCCCATCATACAAGTATCAAATTTTTGATACCACATCCTTGGTGATTGTTTTAAACCATACAAGAACCTTTTCATCTTGCATACCAATTCTTTCTTTCCCTTCACAACAAAGGCTTCTGGCTGCTTCATATAGATTTCCTCATCGAGATCCCCATGTATGAATATTGTCTTCACATCCATCTGTTCTACTTCAAAATCAAATGCAACAACAACATGTAACATAAATATAATAGAAGTTAACTTGGAAATAGGAGAAAAAATCTCACCAAGATCAATTCCCTCAACCTAGGAATAACGCTTTGCTACTATCCGAGATTTTTATTTCTCCACTATGCCTTCTGCATTCAACTTCTTTTTAAATACCCATTTTTCTCCAATGGGATTTCTTCAATTCAACAACTCCACTAGATCCCAAGCCTCATTCTTATCCAAGGCTTCCATTTCTTCAACCATGGCCTTTTCCCATAGTTTTCCATCCTTTGAATCCACTGCCTCCCTAATAGTTCTAGGATCATCATCAGTAATAGACAAAGACAAATTTGAATGGAAATAAGATGGAGTATACCTTTCCAGTATCCTTTTTCCCTGAAACAATATCCTCAATATTGGAGTATGAGGATCGTCTTCTTTTGATTCCTATTCTTCTGTAGAGTCTGATTCATCATCCTTTGGATCAAACTCTATTTTCTTCGGTTCTTCCTTACTTGGTAGGACTTCCTGGTTAACAACATCCTTCATTTCTCTAAATACCACATCTCAGCTATACACAACCTTCTTAGTTTTTGGGTTCCAAATGTTATCTTTTATAGCTCGGGAGACACTCCACATGTTTTGTCTTGTATGTGGAAGTAGCCTTATATTTGCACTACTAGACACTTGAATTTGCAACGGGTTTTTATAAAGTTGTAACAAATAGGTTATTTTATTAAAGTTACGTTTTAATAAAGTGTACCTTCTAATATTAAAGTGACTTTATTTCATAAAGTGCACTTATGTTATAAAGTGAAATTGTACTTTAATATTTTAAGTGATTTATTTTGGAGGGAATGAATCATGTCCCATGATCATGTAAAGTCAATATTAGATATTGTCCTTTGGATTTAGGAATGGGAAAGGTGAAAAGACACTTGGAAGGTGAAAGGTCAATTTCAGATTATAAGATAATGCATTGGGTAGTGTGCAAGACACAACTATGAGAAGATGATATTGAGATATTTTTGAGAGAGCTTGAGAGAGGAAATTGGGTAGCAAGGAGGGCACATTTCCCAAGTGAGATTGGGCACATTTCCCAAGGAATTTTTCTTTTTAAAAGTGGCTGAAATTTATTGTTGTTAGGGAGGTCATACTATATGAATGTGTATAGTTCGTACAACAAGGAAGAGGGCATGTTTTTCGAGGAAAATTGTGGCCACGAAAATCGAGGATATCTGGAGTATTTCTTGTTGTAGAAGGGGTCTTACAGTTCTATATGTACAGATTTTGTTTGGCACATTTTTCGAGGTGTTGTCCAACAAAGGAGGGTCGTAGAGAAGTACGGATTTGTCACAAATTTCTAGGAAGAAAGGAGTGGGACTATTGGGTGTTGTATGCAGATTTATCTTGCTGGAAAATGTTGTCTTACTGCTGATATATCTTTCTTGAAGCTAATAAAATATCTCTCTCTCTTTGGGTTTCCTCACATTAGGGTTTTCCCTGGCTGGTTGCCTAAAGTTTTGAGTATTACATTGATGTGTGATTGTTGTTCATTGTGTTTATTCCGCTGCAAAAGTGCTTAGCAATGTGTATTTCTGATCATAATATTTTTTGAATATGAGTTTATACATTTCAGATTTCATAGATGAAAGTTATCTCTAGGTTGTGAATTGTATGAAAAAATATAGTGCATGTTGTTTTTGTCATTAAATTTCTACATGGTATCAGAGCCTTGGCTCTGGGTGATAGTGAGCAGTGATATTTTTGGGGAAGGTTTGAAGGGGGGAACCTTGATTGTTTGTTTTCCATTGAACAATTGACAAGGAGATGGATGTTTGCATCAGGTATGAGGACCAATTGGATGGTATTTCCAACTATTTGCAATGGAAAGTCAGGATGTCGGCTATTCTACGTGAGAACAATATTTGAAGCTTTGTCAACACCATAGTTGTCGTTCCATCAACGGACCATGTAGCTTTGGATTTGCATGAGGTAAAGGAGGCCAAATCTTAGAGGCTTATTCTTGATGGGGTGAAGGACCACCTTATCCCTCACTTGGCCGAGAAGAAGACAACCAAAGAGATGTGGGATGCACTTAAAAAATTATACGTGGTGAGGAATGAAAACCAAAATATGGCCTTGAAGGATAATCTGCATGATACCAATATGGGTAAGGGGGAGAATGTGTCTTCTTATCTTACCTAGGTAACTCAAGTGAAAGATGAGTTGGTTATAGTTGGTGAGGTCATATTAGATTCAGATTTGGTGAGAATAGACTTGAAAGGCTTCACCAAGGAATGGGAACTCTTTGTGAAGTGTGTGGTGGGTCGTGAGCATATTCCAGATTGGAGTAGATTGTGGGATGATATCACTTAGGAGGAGATTTGAGAAGGATCTAAGAGTAGTGGACATAAGACAAATGGAGTTGATGAAGATGTTTCTCTTGCTGCAAAGGGAAAGGGGAAGAAGAAAGGAAATTCCTAGAGGGAGTTGAGTAAAGTCATATGTTATTGTTGTAATTAGTTGGGGCACCTTGCTTCTCAGTGTCCTAAGAAGAAGAAGAAGAAGAAGAAGGAACATGAGGGGCTTGATACAACTGCTACAACTACTATGGATGACTTTTCATCCAAGTTTGATAAGGACTTTTCTTTGGTCACTCTAGTATCCAATGTCAGTAGTGGAGGATTTGGGGGTGATAACAGATGTATTGTTGACAATGGATCCTCTTATCACATGATGATAATCTGGCAAGTACTCCTTATTATCACTGAGACAGGTCCTGATTGGCTGGTGAAGAGTGAAGGATCCATGGCACAAGATGTATGTGGAGTTGGAAGGGCTAGATTTCGACTATAGTATGAAGGAATCCTAGAGCTTGATGGAGTTCTCTTTGTTCCAGGGTTGAGGGTTAAATTTCTCTTAGTCTCAGCCTTGAAGGATGTTGGATATTGTACATTGTTCAAGAGGGGACATGTATTTATCTACAGGGATGGAGTGGACCCGGTTGAACCACAACTGATTAGTGATCAGGTGGAAAGGTTGTACATGTTGTGAGGACAACCTTCAGGTTATGATTCATTGTCGGATGAGGAGTAGGAGGCTCTTGAGACTGCGATGGACCCAAGGATTTATTCTTGCATTCTGATAGAAGAGAGGGAGTCTCTTTAGAGCACCGAAAGGAGGCTCAACTGGTGTGATCGAACCGATGCTTAGGGTGGAGTGGATTCTCCTAGGAGCTCAGGGTTCAGGGTAGATGTCAGGAGGAGGTCTTCTAGTTTGAGTTATGCGCAGGTGTTGAAGTTGGCTCCAGGTTAAGAGGGAGCTCCTACTACGAACAATGTGATGGGACCATATGATGGTGATGTCATCAAGTACATCCCTCGCTAAGAGGGAGTCTTATATTTTATAGCTTGGGGGGTACTCCACATGTTTTGTCTTGTATGCGGAAGTAGCCTTATATTTCCACTACTAGACACTTGACTTTGTAATGGGTTTTTATAAAGTTGTAATAAAGTGGTTCTTTTATTAAAGTGACTTTTTAATAAAGTGTACCTTCTAATATTAAAGTGACTTTATTTCTTAAAATGCACTTATGTTATAAAGTGAAATTGTACTTTAATATTTT
>SNQJ01S0208646.1:9987-20233 GCA_010110895.2 Picea sitchensis | reverse complement strand
CACACATACACATTTCATGGCACATTTTTTTATGAATCTCATTGTTTCTACATTTGATGTTGATGAATATATGAATTTCAAAGTGTTTTAATTCCAAAGTGTATGAATTTTATGTGTATTAATCCCTTGATTTGTCTCTAAAGTGATTATTAATAATTTCATTACGCATTAAGGAATATCTTATGGTGGAAAATATTTCTAAATGCTAAATCCATAAACAATTAATGGTTCTCAAGTAGCATTGCTTGCTAATCAACCATGTGTCTCTACATCGTCGATAGATCATTCCTTCTGATTTATTTGCATGAATGTTGTGGATATCCATATTCTAACTCACAACCAACAATATGGACTACCTGATGCAGGAGCATCCCTCACATCAAGCGAGCCAACGTGGAAGACAAAGGACAACTGGACGAACATAACTGTATTTTTGAATTTTCCCTTGAAGTTGATGCGCCAAATATAAATGAGATCATTTAATGAAGGTGCCTTGATATAATGTAATCATACCTTGAGCGCCCCGCTCTCATCTGAAGTAGATGGAGGCATTTATAGTAGTTAATGCAAGTTGATAGGATTTTTTAATTGTAGATTAGACAGTTTTAGAAGAAAAGAGGGAAACGAGATATAGACACCCTCAATTGTGCATTGTAACATAATTCTGAGCATGAGAAGAGAAGCAGAGAGCTGTGTAGAAACACCCATGTACAGTTATTTGGATTAATAGAAGAGATTGATTCAAATTCATGGAGTTGTGTTTGTTCTCTATGGATGTGTTTTGAATGATATGCTCATGAGTATTTACTTCATGTTATGCATTTGTTGTTATGCTGTGTATATGATTTCATGTGTTGAGATTGAAGTCTGAAGGGAAGTAGAAGAAATGAGTTTCAATTGTTTCTCTATCTGAGCAAAGATTCCTGCAAGGAGTGTAGTTAAAGTCGTCCGCAAGGAGTGAATTGACAGAAGGCTCAGATAGTTTAACTCTTGTTCTCAGAAGTGAAATTGGGTTATACGAGCCATGCAAGGAGTGTGCAGGCCAAGGAGAGTCTCAGTTGTGAATCTGAGCGAAGTATTGGAGGACTGTTGCTGCAGGTGTGGGCAGAGTCGAAAGAACTCAACACTTGGAGGTGTTTGAGAATTGCCGCAAGGAGTGCGTGCAAGGAACCTATTTGAGGTTGAAAGTGTGAGGAAGCTCAGGAGGGATAAGGCTTTCAAGCTCGTCGAAGAGAAGCACTGGAAGTTTGTGCCGTGGAGTGTTTGAACAGGCGTTGCGGAGTTACGCGCAGGAGGACCAGTTTTCACAGAGGAATACTGGGTTCACTCGTAGAAGACATCCAAGAGGAAGAGATCGACGGTTAGGATCTTGTAGAGAAGATTGGAAAAATCCCGCCAACCATTGGATCTGCCAAAGAAGCGAGGAGGTTACATCCGCATTTGGAGTTCAAGCTCTAGGGGTCATGAGCCGTTGGATCGTTGATTAGTTACCTATCAACCGTCTGATCTGACAGGAGCTGCACAGGGTTTAAAACCTCATGAGCAGAGTACGAACCCCAAGAGGCGTCAGGATATCGAGCCGTCAGGGTTCGGGAAATCGGGATTCACGAGAGCAGAGGATCGAGAACTTCCATAGAGAAAATCCCAGGAAGATCGGGACCGTCCATTTGTGGAGATGCATGGCGGACATCGAAGCATCGAGAGTCGGGAAATTGGAGTTCCTGAAGTCGTGAGAGTCGGAACATCAAAAGTCTCGAAATCCCAATGAGTTCAGAGCCGTCCATCTATTGGGACAGGTGGAAGGGATCGAGAGTCCATCGGCGTATCAGAGATCCGGAGGACAGGATACTCTTACAACTTGGAATCACGAAACGCGATATCCCGATAGGCTAACGAAATAGTGTGGGGCCATAGAGGAGTCAGAGACGTGGACAGGTGGCATTAATCGGAGTCATCGGGAAAGTCCCAACAAGGAAGTTGTCTATTAGTGTTTGGCTCATTGGGATATCAAGGATCCTGGTGACAAAGTGTTTGTACATTTTGGAATCATGAAGTCCGAAACCCCGACACGGAGGAAGGTGTCACTAGAAGGCCAGCTGTCAGCCAATCGGAGAGTCAGGATTCGAGGAATCGGGAATCCCGTGGGAAAGTGTTTTCCATCATTTGGAACCCCATAGCCCCGACGAGGGATAAGACTGCGGTGAGAGGGGAAACGGTCATATGAGCCAAGAGCCTAGCCAGGAGAGATAGCATGAAAAAAAGCGTGTCGGAGTTCGAGGGATCGCGAGTCCTGAGGACAGGTGTATTTCAACATTAGAAACCCTGAAACCCCGATGAGGAATATGACTGCGGTCATATAAGGGGAGGTCACGTGGACCAAGAGCTAAGGTAGCAGGGGAGCATATTGGGGATCGGGGATCGGAAAAACAAGTTGTTTGAACATTTCAAGTGCCAAAATTTCGATAGGAGGAACCCCGATAACAAAGTAAAAGACCAGCATTGATTTCCCGATAGAAGAAGGGGATATCCCATGAGAGAGTGTTGTGGGTGAAAATTTCCCGCTAGGGAAATAGAAGAACTTCAAAGTTCTTTGGGCCGAGGAAGGAGAAAGATCCTGTGAACGGACGTGCCTAGCGGGCGCGCCTGCGTCAAGTGGTATCAGAGCTTAGAAAATATTCTTTGCTTTCTGTAGCAGAGAAAAAGGAGAATTCACCATGCCGCCCAGAATAAGGGATAGACAATCACCCGATCCAGAGGCGAAAAGGGAGATGCCCAGAGGTAGGGGTAGGCAAGTGTATAATCCAGAAGTGGAAAGAGAACTGCATGACTTACGCGCTATGATTGTGGACATGAATATAAGACAAAGGCGCAAAGCTGATGAAGGAGACATCAGTGAGTCTGAAAATGAAGATGATGCTGGACATGGAGAAGAAGAAATCCCAGTGGAAGATGCAGCAAATGAGTGCTTACTTAAAGCTATTGCAAGGATGGGTACAAATGTGAAAATGGATATTCCAGTTTATGAGGGAAATCTGGATGTAGAAGAGCTTCTAGATTGGATTAGAGCTCTGGACACCTATTTTGATTACAAAGATATTGAAGAGGACAAGAAAGTTAGGCATGTCATCATGAGATTAAAAGGACATGCAACCTTGTGGTAGGATGAACTACAAGCTGACAGGCGTTGCCAAGGTAAGCAGAAAATTAAGAGCTGGGACAGGATGATTGCAAAGATGAAGGAAAAATTCATTCCCAGGGACTATCAAATTTCTCTGTTCAGGAGGATGCAGAACTTGAGACAGTGAAAGAATATACTGAGGAATTTTACAGGTTGAATATCAGGGCAGGTCATCGCGAAAGCAATGATGAAAAAGTGGTCAGGTACATGAATGGCCTGAGATATGAGATTCAGGATGAAATGAACATGGAAACCATCCGAACGGTGGAGGATTGTTATCAAATGGCTTTGAAGGTGAAAGAGAAGCTGAGCCGAAAGAAAAGTCAGAGGGGCCGAGGTAGGAGTCATCCCAGAGGAAAAGCAGTTGCCCAGGAAAGAACCCAGAAGCCCAGGGACGACTGGAAGAAACCTCAGACTCGGACAGAGAGAGGTGGAAGTTCACAGCGAGGGAAATACGATGAGCAAAGAGAACAAAATACTGAGAAGAAAGGAGGATATGTTGATAATAATAGGTTTCCTCGTACCATAGGTAGAGGAAGAGGAAGAGGTGGAGTAATCACATGCTTCACATGTGGAAAGAATGGGCAGAAGTCATTCGAGTGTCCAGAGAAAAAGAAGGACAGTGGAGAAACACACATCGCTGAAGCACAAAGGCAAGATGTTGAGGCAGAGGACGTTGAAGGCGGAAGATCGCTGATGATGCGAAAAGTCCTTTTGACACCAGAGAAAGAAGTGGAAAGTTTAGTCCAAAGGACCAGACTTTTCAGAACAGCTTGCAAGACCAAGGGTTGGGCATGCAAGGTCATTGTGGATAGCAGTATCACTGATAATCTCGTTTCAACCGAGATGGTAGAAAGACTGGAGTTGGAGACGACTGATCATCCAAGTCCATATAAAGTTTCATGGCTACAAAAGGGACATCAGGTAAATGTCACCAAACGGTGTTTAGTTGAATTTAAGATAGGTGGATATAATGATAAGATATTATGTGATGTCATTCCTATGGATGTTTGTCATCTATTGCTAGGTAGACCATGGAAATATGATAGAAATGTGATTCATGATGGGAGGATGAACACATACACCCTAGAGAAGAATGGGAGGACACACATGTTGCTTCCAATAAAGGATAAATAAGTAAAACCGGAGGTAAGCAACACAGTACTTCTCATGAGTGGGAAGGAACTCCTTACTGAGGTTAAGAAGAAGGAGGATCCACAATTCATTGTGGTCAGAAAACCGAAGATTGTTCTGACTAGCACAAGAGTGGACGATTTTCCAGGGGAAGTTCAGGAACTGCTGGAGGAATTTGCTGACATAGTAGTGGACGAACTACCTCATTCGTTGCCACTAATCAAAAGTGTGAGTCATCATATCGATCTCATACCCGGAGCCAGTTTTCCAAACAAAGTCGCGTACAGATTGATGTCGCAGGAGAATGAAGAAGTTAAAAGACAAGTCCAGGATTTGTTGGACAAAGGTTTGGTCAGGGAAAGATTGAGTCCGTGTGTTGTTCCGACGGTACTCAGTCCGAAGAAAGATGGAGGCTGGAGGATGTGCACCGATTCAAGAGCCATTAACAAGATAACCATCAGGTACAGATTCCCATTGCCAAGGATGGATGATTTAATGGATTGCTTAAGTGGAGCAATTTTTTTTTCAAAGATTGATTTGAAGAGTGGGTATCACCAGATTCGCATGAGAGAAGGTGATGAATGGAAAACAACATTCAAGACAAATGAAGGTTTGTATGAATGTATTTTTATGTCATTTGGCTTAACAAATGCGCCAAGTACTTTTATGAGGTTGATGAATGAAGTCCTGAAGGATTTCATCGAAAAATTTGTTATCGTATATCTGGGATGATATACTGATTTTCAGTAAAACAGAGGCTAAACATCTGAAGCATTTGGCCATTGTGATGAGGAGATTACAACAAAATAAGTTTTTGATAAAAATAAAGAAGTCTTCGTTCATGAAGACATAACTCATTTACTTGGGATTTGTTATTTCAGCAAACGAGTTGAAGATGGATCCAGATAAGGTGGAGGTAATCAAGAATTGGCCATCACCGAGGAACATATTTGAGGTGAGAGGTTTTCATGGATTGGATAGTTTCTACTGAAAATTCATTAGGGATTTCAGTGGAATTAGTGCAACAATGATGGATACAGTGAATACAAGACATAAATCTTTTCACTAGACTGAAGAGGCTGAGAAGAGTTTCAATTTGTTGAAACGGAAGATTACGGAACAACCAATTTTGGTGTTGCCGGATTTTCAAAAGACATTTCAGGTAAAATGTGATGCAAGAGGGTTTGCAATAGGAGTAGTCTTAAGTCAATATGACAGACCAATTGCATATTTCAGCGAGAAGCTGAATGAAGAAAAGGTGAAGTATTCCACGTATGACAAGGAATTTTATGCCATCATCCAGGCATTGAAGAAATGGAGGCACTGTTTGATTCCGAAGGAATTTGTTTTATATAGTGATAACCATGCATTAGAGTTTGTGAATCAATAGGAAAAATTGAATCAGAGGCATCTTAAATGGGTTGAATACATGCATAATTTCACTTTTGTGATAAAACATATTTCTGGTATTGCTAACAAAGTTGTTGATTCTTTGAGCAGGAAGTGTTTGCTGCTGAAGGAGTTCAAAGTCAAGACGTTAGGTTTTGATGATCTCAGAGACATGTACGCAGATGATCCAGACTTTAAGGAAGCGTATGAAGAAGTTGAGAATCCAGTTCTCAGAGATAGCAGCAAATGGGGCGAGTACATGATCCAGGAAGGGTGGATGTTTAAGGGCAATCAACTATGTATTCCAAATTGCTCCATGAGGGAGAACTTGCTGAAGGAGAAACACAGCGGAGGATTGGATGGACACTTCGGTCATGATAAGACATTCATGAAGCTGAGTGAGTCATACTTTTGTCCAGGGATGCAAGCAGAGGTCAAGAGGTTTGTAGACAGATGCAGAATTTGCCAGCATTCAAAGGGAAGGAAGAAAAATGCAGGTTTTTATCAACCATTTCCCATACCTGAGAGGCCGTGGGATGAAATTAGTATGTATTTTATATTGGGATTGCCAAGGACGCAAAGAGGATTTGATTCGATCTTTGTGGTAGTGGATAGATTTTCCAAGATGGCACATTTTATCCCAGGCCAGAAAACCAGTGACGCGACACACATCACGAATCTGTGTTTCAAAGAGGTCGTTCGACTTCACGGCTTACCAAGGAATATTGTTTTGAACAGAGATACAAAGTTCTTAGGAAACTTTTGGAGGACATTATGGAAGAAGTTGGGGACTAACTTGTTGTTTAGTTCAACTTATCATCCTCAGACGGATGGACAAACGGAAGTGGTGAACATAAGTCTGGGAGTCTTGCTGAGAAACCTGGTGGCGGAGCACCACAACAGTTGGGACAATACATTGCCACAGGAAGAGTTTGCGTATAACGACTCAGTGAACCGAAGCACAGGCCAGATTCCATTCTAGATTGTATATGGCATGCAGCCGAGAGGAGTTTCTGAATTGAGAGATTTGGAACAGACTGCTACTAGGAGCGCTAGTGCAGAAGAATTCACAGAGGCAATGAAAGAACTTCACAGCCGGGTGAAGGAGCGACTGCAGAATTCAAGTCAGGAGTATAAGAGGAGAGAAGATCAACATTGAAGACAACTTCAATTTGAGGTTGGTGACTTGATTCTAGTGCACTTGAGAAGAGAAAGGTTCCCGAGAGGAACATACAATAAATTGAAAATGAAGAAAATCAGACCATGTAAGGTCTTGAAGAAAATTGGAGAGAATGCTTATGAGATTGAATTACCCGATGGGATCAGAATTTCTTCGATATTCAATGTCTCAGATTTATACCCATACAAAGTTGGGGAAGTAGGAACAAGTGATGAACAGTCAGGGGTTCAGTGGCAGAAGCAGATGCCAGTTGCAGAGAAGCCACAGATGGAGCAGATAATGGATAAACGAGTGGGTAAGAAGACCAGAAGGAAAGAATATTTTGAATATTTGGTCAAGTGGAAGGGCCATCCAGTTGAATATGCCAGTTGGGAAAATGAAGCAGCAATTCTGAAGCATGGACAGACCGTGCATGAGCTTATGCACAGGAGACCATGAAATTTTTCAAGCGAGGGAGTATGATGCAGGAGCATCCCTCACATAAAGTGAGCCAGCGTGGAAGACAAAGGACAGCTGGACGAACACAACTGTATTTTTGAATTTTCCCTCTAAGTTGATGTGCCAAATATAAATGAGATCATTTAATGAAGGTGCCTTGATATAATGTAATCAGACCTTGAGCACCCCGCTCTCGTCTGAAGTAGATGGAGGCATTTATAATAGTTAATGAAGGTAGATAGGATTTTTTAATTCTAGATTAGACAGTCTTAGAAGAAAAGAGGGAAACGGGATATAGACACCCTCAATTGTGCATTGTAACATAATTCTGAGCATGAGAAGAGAAGAGAGAGCTGTGTAGAAACACCCATGTATAGTTATTTGGATTAATATAAGAGATTGATTCAAATTCATGGAGTTGTGTTTGTTCTCTGTGGATGTGTTTTGAATGATATGATCATGAGTATTTACTTCCTGTTATGCATTTGTTGTTATGTTGTGTATATGATTTCATGTGTTGATATTGAAGTCTGAAAGGAAGTAGAAGAAATGAGTTTCAATTGTTTCTCTATCTGAGCAAAGATTCCTGCAAGGAGTGCAGTTGAAGTCTTCCGCAAGGAGTGCGTTGACAGAAGGCTCAAATAGTTTAAATCTTGTTCTCAGAAGTGAAATTGGGTTATACGAGCCGTGCAAGGAGTGGTCAGGCCAAGGAGAGTCTCAGTTGTGAATCTGAGCGAAGTATTGGAGGACTGCTGCTGCAGGTGTGCGCAGATTCGAAAGAACTCAACACTTGGAGGTGTTTGAGAATTGCCGCAAGGAGTGCGTGAAAGGACCCTCTTTAAGGTTGAAAGTGTGAGGAAGCTCAGGAGGGATAAGGCTTTCAATCTCGTCGAAAAGAAGCACTGGAAGTTTGTGCCATGGAGTGTTTGAACAGGCATTGCGAAGTTACACGCAGGAGGACCAGTTTTCATAGAGGAATACTGGGTTCACTCGTAGAAGACATCCAAGAGGAAGAGATCGATGGTTAGGATATTGCAGAGAAGATTGGAAAAATTGCTCTAGCCACTGGATCTGCCAAAGAAGAGAGGAGGTTACAACCACGTTCGGAGTTCAAGCTCTAGGGGTCGTGAGCCGTTGGATCGTTGATTAGTTACCCGTCAGCTGTCTGATCTGACAGGAGCTGCACAGGGTTTAAACCCTCGTGAGAAGAGTAAGAACCCCAAGAGGCGTCGAGATATCGAGCCGTCGAGGTTTTGGAAATTGGGATTCACGAGAGAAGAGGATCAAGAACTTCCATAGAGAAAATCCCGGGAAGATCGGGACCTTCCATTTGTGGAGACGCATGGCGGACATCGAAGCGTCGGGAGTCGGGAAATTGGAGTTCCTGAAGTCGTGAGAGTCGGGACATCAGAAGTCTCGAAATCTCGACGAGTTCAGAGCCGTCCATCTGTTGGGACAGGTGGCAACGATCGTGAGTCCATCGGCGTATCAGATATCTGGAGGACAGGATACTCTTACAACTTGGAATCGCGAAACACGATATCCCGACAGGCTAAGGAAATAGTGTGGGGCCACAGCGGAGTCGAAGACGTGGACAGGTGGAAGAAATCGGAGTCATCGGGAAAGTCCCGACAAGGAAGCCATCTATCGGTGTTTGGTTCATCGAGATATCGTGGATCCTGGTGACAAAGTGTTTGTGCATTTTGGAATCACGAAGTCCGAAACCCCGACAGGGAGGAAGGTGTCACCAGAAGGCCAACTGTCAGCCAATCAGAGAGTCGGGATTCGAGGAATTGGGAATCCCGTGGGAAAGTGTTTTCCATCATTTGGAACCCCGTAGCCCCGACGATGGATAAGACTGCGGTCACAGGGGAAACAGTCATATGAGCTAGAAGCCTAGCCAGGAGAGATAGCGTGAAAAAAAGCGCGTCGGAGTTTGAGGGATCGTGAGTCCTGAGGACGGGTGTATTTCGACATTAGAAACCATGAAACCCCGATGAGGAATATGACTGCGATCATATAAGGGGATTTCACGTGGACCAAGAGCTAAGGTAGCAAGGGAGCATATCGGGGATCAGGGATCGGAAAAACAAGTTGTTTGGACATTTCAAGTGCCAAAATTCTGATAGGAGGAACCCCGATAACAAAGTAAAATTCCAGCATTGATTTCCTAATAGAAGAAGGGTAGATCCCGTGAGAGAGTGCTGTGGGTGAAAATTTCCCGCTAGGGAAATAGAAGAACTTCAAAGTTCTTCGGGCCGAGGAAGGAGAAAGATCCCGTGAGCAGACTTGCCTAACGGGTGCGCCTGCGTCACTACCTCTTTAATTATCTCCATCTAAATCCAATGACAATCCAAAATCAAATAGTGGTCACTTGAAAATATTGTAGCCTAAAAAATGCCATATTACAATAATTTATTATAGAAATAAAATTTTCTCATTTATCTTTTACATAATTGTAAAGAATAGTCAAGGATTCATTAATGCACATGTTTGTTTAGATTGTGTAGTGTGTATATGTAAATTTTGTTAAACCCATCAACATTTAGTCAATCTTCCATGATGTCGACTAAACTTATTTATTTTTATCAATAGAACAAGAGTGTTCACATGGAAACTAGATCTTAGAATGTGTATCGTTTTCCACCTACAAATAAATTTTTTGAGGTTACATTTCATGACACACCATAGAAAGTAATTCCATGCTACCAAAATTCCACCAGGGAGGCTTGAAACCATTATTATTTTCCCTTCACCATCTATGATATTTTATTTCACATTCCTACCCAATTTGTGGGTTAGAGAACACAAAGATACAAAGGACCCTCCTGTTGTGGGGTATTCTACCCTACGGACTAATAAGCTAGGGCTCTAAACTTATACGCAGATCATGACCCTTAAGATTTAACTTTTAACCTCCTACCCAA
>SNQJ01S0208645.1:7229-23386 GCA_010110895.2 Picea sitchensis | reverse complement strand
AGGATCTACCCTTAGATAAAAGAGGCTGGCTCTGATACCAATGGTTGGACAACTGAGAGGGGGGGGGTGAATCAGTTGTTACTATGCTTAAACAATTATGCTTTTTTAAAATTCTTTGAAGAACACTTAATTACAATCACAATAATGCAGGAAAGTAAGCAATAGAACATTCAACATCATTGCCACATATGAAATCTACAGAGACATATATTTTCTAAGGAAACCCATAAAGGNGATAAGTAATCTTTACATTCTGTACATTACCATACATATGAGCTCCAACTCATTGTGAGGCTACAACCTCTGTATTGAAAGTTGCAACTTGCTGAGAGAACCAACTCTCTGTTTTCTCTAGCACCTACTAGAAGGAAGCACCAATTCCCTAAATGTTCCATCTCCAAATGGATGGAAGCACCAACTTCCAGTCACACATGCACCAACCTGTACAACAGTGAACAACAATTCTCCCTTACGCCACCCTGCCACCCTGTTTCTCTGGCTGCAACCAGATGGAAGCTACAACTCCCTGTGTTCAAGCACCCACTTGAACCTCCGAGGACAATAGTCCTCCCCAGCGCCTCCCAACCTCTCTGAAAAATAAAGTTTTCTCTATTTATAAATTTATCATAGTGATACAATATTTATTATTGGCTTACTAGGCTTATCACTGTTCTGCTATTCTACTCTTTTCTCCTGTATTAGTGTCTCTCTGTCTGCATCTTCTTGCAATTTTTGATCTTCTATTTTTCTCTACAAGAGCACCTCAGCCTTCTTTTAGTGTCTCACTGTCTTGCTGCACACATGCCTTGCACTTTTTGTGCTTATGCCTTTTCTGCTCTGTGCACCATATGCATTCGATGCACCCTTCCTCTTCTCTGTATTTCAGCTGCTGCACACTCCTCCTTCTACACTCCTTAATCCCCCTCAACAACAACAACCCATATCTTCTTTGTTCTTCATTCTTATCGTCTCTGTACATCTTCTGCATGCCCTCTCAACAATGTTTCTGCATGCTCTAACCATGTCGAGTGCTTTGCTTGATCATCATTGCAACTCTTTAGCTTCTCTGGCAGTTAAACCCATGCGTCCATCATCATTGGGTGTTATGCCAAGATTCCTTCACCTCTCTAGCAGTCAAGACTCTTCGTCTTCTCTGTTACAATCGAGCTCAACCTCTCTGTTGCAGTTACAGGCTTCAACACTCTTCCATCTATCAATCACCTCTAAGAATAGTCTTCATTCCATTGGAAGATGCCTCGAGCCTCTTCATATTCTCTGGCGATCACACTGAGGCCTGTTTCATTCCTCTGGCAGAAGCCATCAGTTGTTTCTAGAAGTTACACTCTGAAGTGCAACAATAGCCGTCCGATCATACTTAAATTCACCTGCACCGTTGGATTGGATCCGTAGGATCTTGCGTTTATTTCACATTTCGGCATTTCAGAATTTCAACATTCTTGTGGTGAATAGTCTCGATTCTCCATGTTCCAAACTCTGAAATGGAGCTTGTCTCTTCGAGCTCTTCTCTATATCTCTTTGACAATGTGACCACCAGCGGTGACCAAGGCCTACACCAAAAAGGTGTTTTCACATTTCGCATTTCGGAATTTCGGGACTCCTTTGATGAAGAGTCTCAACTCTTGACTCTTCCAACTCCCGGTATCCGAACCTACGAAATGGAGTTGGATCAATGGTCCACACTCTTCATGATTCGACATTCCAGATATCTTCGTGATTTTTCATATCGCAATTTCAACATTCTTTATGTGAGAGTTATTGACAACTCTAAGTCTCGGTATCCGAAACTCCGAAATGGAGTCAGATCAACGACATTTCGACGTTTCACATTTTGCCATTTTGGGACTCTTGTGGTGAAGATTCTTGGTGATTAACTCCTCCAACTCCCGGTATCCAAAGTTCTGAAATGGAGTCGGATCAAAGATCCGGTATTTCATTGTTTCACATTTCAACGATTCAACATTTTGGCACTCCTGTGGTGAAGTGTTTCGACACTTCAACTCCTGGTATCTGGGACTCTGAAATGGAGTTATTTCCCTGTCTGCGAAATTCTTTGTTGGTGTGCCTATTTCGGGTTTCGGGGTTTCGGGGTTTCACATTTAGCGATTCCGTGACTCCTAATGACGAAGAGTCTTGATTCTTCCAACTCCCGGTATCCAAAACTGTCCTCCTACCTTCGGGATTTCGTAACCCCACTTCACTTTTCTCTTTAAAGAACGTGCAAGTTCTCCTGGATCCAACGTCGGTTGGACCTCGGGCTCAGATCTGACGTTCATCGAGAATTCTCAATGGGATCCAAAGATCACTGTCGTTTCTCCTCTCGAGCTTTCGTTGTCCTTGTTTTTGCATCGCTTTATACTCTGATCTTACCATCAATGACAATCACACATGCCATCAATGATAATCACAACACTAACTTGCTGATCATTCTCAAAATTGTTGGGCAAACAAAACCATTGGCGTATCTTTGCACACAACATGGTATTTCAGATTTTAGCCCATTTGGTTGGTTCTTGCCATGATTATTAAAGTTTTTTTAATAAAACAAGACTTTCTTGCTCTACATTGAAGATTATAGAGACTAACAAATTCAAAAGCAGATCAATGACACATTCACAAGAACAATGGTAACTTTCAAGTAGTCTTTTTGCAAGTTGAATTACACTGTAAAGAGTGTGTTTTTGATAGAATCTTACACCCTCTATTTGTTGAGTTTCCATTATAGAGTCTGATTGTTAAAGGGTTGAGTTGTAATAAACTTTTGGGGTCTAAGTCAGTGTCTAAATGTTTCGAATTGATGAGCTACTAAAGTTACTGAACACTCTAATACTTTCTTATGTTGACAATACATTCACAACTAACATAGCCACTCTCACTGATGTTCTAACCTATTTATGAAGATTCACTTGACAAAATCAAATTTCTTTAGCTTGAATCACAACTCCAACAAAAGGAAATACAACAAAAGAATCATCATTCTGAGCTGGTCCTTGTTTAGAAGAATTCTCTTTTTGAATTTGAGAATGATTCAGATCAACAACCACTGCAGATGAAGTTGAAGTTATGCATAATCAAGTTTAGTTTTCTCCTTCCAATCTAATCATTATACTTTAGGATGAAATCAGAGCCAATAAGCACAAAATAGGTTTCGGATATGAAAATGAAGTTGCCTTTCATATTCCATATTATACCAAATCGATCTAGTTCCAAAGTGTTGGACTACTTCAAAAAATTCCATATTCACCCGGTCCAGTTCAAGAGCATATTCCAAAATGCCAACATTGTCATTGAGTTTTCCACATGGAATATTAGTGTTTTGATCTTCATCCATGTGAACAGTGTGGAAAGCAGAATCATCCTTGAGACTGATGTTCCAAACGTAAGAGATCTACAAGATTAAAAGAACCACTATGGGATCATCAACATAGAGAACAACGATTATGAGATGGATTCCTACTTTCTTGGTATATACATTAGGGTCAGAATGATATTTAACGCCCCCCAACCCAACCGAGGGACATTACAGTGAAAAATATACATAACGATGAAATTTATGCTAACCAATTTAATTCATTTACAGTTAACTCATTTCCTCATGTAGCTTTCAGCTACAATTAAAATATACTTAGCTACTGTCTATAACCACAAAATAGAAGCATATACAACATGTTAATAATCAACATGAAACGCAACTAAACAACTTGTTACAACAACATATAAATCACTTCCAAATACATAGAGTTCATGCACAACAATTAAATACATAATTTAACACAACAACAAGATAAAACACTTATATTTTCACAACAGTTGTGCAACCAACTGCTTGGGACAAACGTTCCATCAAACCATAGACTGACTGTTCCAAATCTCAACCATTCACCCCGAGATGAGGCTAGCAATCCACAAAAGAGGGTGGTCTCTCACAGTCCACTCATAGCTCATAAAACTCTCAACCCAACTAATATTCTCCTACAACTATCCTGATTTTCCATTATCTCTCTTCCTCTTTCCCTATCTAACCCAAGGAATGCATGATTCGTTTATCAGGGATAACCAAAGGGATGTACCATCCATTTATCAAGATTAACCCAAGGAATGTGCCATTCTTTTATCAGGGTCTCTTTGGCACATGTAGCTAGGGATATCTCATCTGGGAACTCAAGGGAAAACTGCTACTAGGAAAACTATAAGCAAACACTTGTTGTTTTAGTGCAACTCACACATGAGTTAACTCTTCAGGCCTGAAAACCTGGATCTTCAATTTTTCAGCTCCAATTCTCTCAAATCACGCTCTATATTGCTCTAGAATTCTCCCTTTGTTGGCTTATTAATCTCTCTAACTACTTATTGGGATGACCCAGGTTCAGATATGAACAGGTTTCCAACAAAACCCTCTAAAACTATCGACCCTCCTGGTAAAACAGAAGGAAACATAACACACAAGAGGTACTGCGCAGTCTTACCCGAGATAGTTCTATGAGTGATTGCAATGATCAAGTGCTTTCCATCTAGGAAAGAGTGGGGATCTAGGATTGTAATTGATCTTTCTTAGGCCTTAAATTGATTACTAAATCTATTATTCTTAAGATCTATTCATTTGTTAAACCCTTGTATGCAATCTAATATATCTATATAACCACATATGTGTAAATCAATCATTAACAAGAATTAAAGATGATCAACCATTAACAGAAAGTAAACAGACATTCAATCATCACACAGTACACAGGTTTTACCGTGGTTCACCCCCTCCTAGGCCATGTCCACACAGATCTGGCTTCTTTAGCTCTTTATTTAGATTTCTGCAACAAATGGCGTTGCACGCACTACAATTTCGATCATACAGTTATGAGAAAAGGTTCCACAACCTTTGTGAGGTAGACTAGATCACACCAGGCTCCTCAGCCTGTGATCTAACCCTCAAGATCTAGCTACTTGACTCTTCTACAACTCCATAGCTTACAAAACAATATCACAATAGTTTCTTACAATTCAGAACTATCTTGGAACACCCCTCAAGAAAAAAAACCCCCTACCTAGACCTCTTAGGTTCTTATTTATACTAATTTACAACTTCTTAGATGTTACAATATCTTTCCAAAACCCTAACCATAACATGGTTAGGCATAACTACCTGCACACCTTGCATGCTTTCCTCCTTTGCATGCATATTTTCCTCGCACATGTTGCTTTTCCTGCCAACTGTTCTTCTCCAACATTGGGTTTTTTCTGCCAAAAATAGGTATTTCCTCAAAATGGGCTTGCGCCCAACATGCCCCCAACACTGACATGTGGCTCATCCCTAGGAAGTGCGCACTCCCTGAACAACCTCTGCTAGTCTTTGGAACTTGTCTGCAAGTTCCCTTCCTCTTTCTTGGGCCTGGGCAACTTTTCCTGTTAGTGCCTCTACTGATTGCGCTGTGATCTCCTCATGGATTAGTGTTGCACTATCTGTGTTTGCATGTGCCATTATATTCTCCTCCTCCTCCAGTTCTGCGATCATGTGCGCTGCTTGGTCCTGGAGGGGTTCCACTTCCACTTGTCTCTCTTGTTTTTGTATCTGCGTGACTTTTAACTCCACCTGCAACTTCTTTAAGTCCTGATTGCCTTTCAAGAGTTATGTGATACTCATTGTCTTCTGCCTCTTCTTGAGTTATTGGATAGCTACACTTACTCTTTTTTCTTCCTCGTCCCACTGCTGGACCTTCTCATCCTCCTCCAACGTTGTCTAGAGCTGTGCTGCTCGGTCGAACAATTCTGCTATTGCGTTGACTTATTTCTCCATCTCTGCTATGTGGAGTTCAACTTCTTGCTTCCTCTGCTCTTGGACCTCAGGAAGAGTCGTGGGATTGAGCATCTCCTTGAGTTTCTCGATCTCCTACATGTGTTACAGAGAAATCCCCCTGCGGGTAAGTGGGTTCTCTCTTGGACTCTAAACTCCTAAGGCCAAGACAAAAAAGTGCTTAACGTGGACACTAACATTCCTTTAGATCTAATTAAGCTAATATATGAAGAGGAAGAAGAAAAGTGTACCTTTTTAATGGCGTTTTTCCTCGTACAGTTCAAGTTGAGCTTCGATCCTAAGCTCCTCGATAAGTCCTGTAAAACAAACAAAGATACAACAAGCTTCCTATTCTATTGAGATTAGCTCAAAAACAGATGTATCTACTAGAGACAAGTCCTTGTGGAACAAACACAAATTCGAAAGACACAGGCCAAGCATATATGTATATTAATGAGAACAAATGAAGAGTACTTACAATTCTTTGATGAAGGTGCAACAACTTCACCCATCTCTCTTTGTCCAACCCATTCTCAAGTAATCCACATTGATTATGCTAATGGTATCTCACTTATGAGATCATAAGTTTGATTCTTTCTATCTTCTCCAATCCCCCTTTCACCATGAGAAGGCCTCCTTATATAGGCTTGGAGAGGCCTAAACACTTGAGACATCTTTGGGGTAAGTTGAGAATTTTTCTCCTTCAATTTTGTATCCTCCCTAGGATCATGGCTTGACCTGACATTCGAATCCAACTACCTTAAGAGATTGAAGGGATCATTCCTTGATTTCCCTCAACAAGACAAAAATCGCTCAGAAAGGGCATCACTCCCTTTGAATGGGGCATAGAGCATTATAACGCTCCCCCAAAAGAGGGTACGGAGTGCCAACGCTCCTTGACAATGCATAGGGGAGCGCTCATTTCCAAAAATGATATTTGAGTGGGTTTCTCAATGGAAAAAGACTTGTACTCTATGTCAGATCATTTCTCCTCTTCAAAACTAGTCTTTTGAGGTGTTTTAAGTGTCTTTCTGATGTCTTTAGAGGCACAACATAGAAAGGATGATAGTATGATTTTTGTGACACTTGCGACACTTGCAACCAAAATGTGATACCTACGACATTGATAATGACGACACTGGGCCATCGTTGTAATGAGTAATTTTGATGTGTAATAGATTGCCCCCAAAAGTGCAAAGTTAGAAGACGTGAACTGATGACTGAAGTACTTTGTAGACTTTTTCAAGAAAGGGTATGGATGTAGAGAAGATGGAACAAGTTGCACACAACCATCAAACAAATATTATGACATGTTCCAAACCCAAGGCAGGCGTACCTATGCTTGAGTGATAAAGACTTTTTCAGGTATGGCCACCATAGAATACACTGGGGATCCATAATTATATTGACAAAAGGTATAGCCACTGAAGATACAATGTGGATCTATACTCTCATGACCTGAACTGATCGTATCCACGAAGAATACACAGTGGATCTACGAGACGCCAAGACATAGTCACGACCAATACAAAGTGGATCTATGTAACAATATATGTGTCAATGTTCAAAAGAAACTCCATCGCAACCTGGGTGAAGTACATACAAGGGTGACAACTCAACCCAGGGTCTTCTTACCTATTAGTAACAATTGTGGTGTCGGGGAACACAGGTACACAGGTCTGCGGGATTGCGATAAGTGCCCAAGCGTAGCACACAAAGAGATCCATTTCGGGCCCAGGTCAAGCGAGTGAGCGCTCTGATTTCAACGTCCAGGATGTATCCAAAGAATCAAATCAACGGTGAGTGGGAAATCGTGATCAACAAAGTTGCGCCAAGGTTAGCGCATGGATGGCGCCCGTAGCATGTTCAGGAATGGATGACAACCGCTCATCCCAAAGGGCACGTGGCACGAGATCTAGTCACGTCGATGTTTCGACGATCGGGGGTTCATGGGGTGAGAGTTTCCTGTTGATCAACATCGCGAAACCCCGAACCCCGATAGCGCCGAAAGCATAGAAACTGGGGCCCGCGGTCTCACGAAGTGTTTTCAGCCGTCCATCTAGAGGGGACATATGGCGGAAAATAGAGCCATCTCGGCGCTTCGCCCATCGCGACTCCAACACGCAAAGAGCAGCTTCGTTATTTTCCGATGCGCGAGGTGTCGAGAAAATCCCGGACCGGGGCCCACGGTATCGCCGGGAGAGTTAGGAGCCGTCAGAATCTAGAGGGACTCGTGGTGCCAGATCGAGCCGTCTCGGCATATCGCTCATCACGATTTTAATCAGTAAAGGTTAGCCCTTTCATATCTGCGAACGCCGAAAGCATATGGTCACAGCCCATGGTCACTTGGGAAGAGTGAGGAGCTGCATAAAGAGGGCCAAAGGCGTCGAGTTTAGTTGCAGAAGGGATCATCACAATCTCCAGGTGCCATCGGGCCCGATCTTAACAACTGTTTCTAGTACTGAAGTAAATGAAGGCAAGAGTGGGTGGTTGAAACCTCCTTTTGTTCATTAAATGAGGGGAATGGAGGGTCTGGCGAGCTGCCTGTTCGCAGAGGCCCTGTGTATCGATTCTCTCAATGAAGCTATGCTGAGGTCCTCAATTCGACAGAGAAGTCTGCGCATGCTAGTCGAGCACTTCATGGTTCAGCTACCCTCCTTACAGGAGCCATGCGTAGTTAAGGTGGCATTTAAAGAAAGATATCAGTACGAGTTTGACTGAAGGGGACACCGAGCCTTGGGTAACTGGGCACGCCTCTGCGAGGTGAATTTTCCTGAGTATATAGACTTAGTTTGAGTTTTTGGAAAGTATCGATGGTTGAGTAGAGCTCCCGGTTGTAAAGATTTAACGAAGCACTGATACTCTGGTTATGTATAGACTTCTGAGACTTCTTGCCTTATGAATGCCAGTTTCTTTTACATCTTTGTTATACTGTGTTAGAACATCTCAGAATTGGAGGGTCCAGTCGAGTTGTAGCTGTTATAGGATGATGATGGATAGGATCACTATAGCAGTTACGTTGTTTCTAATCAGTTCTTGTGATTTTCCCAGCACTGAACGACTTGGAATTGGAGGATCCAGTCAAGTCTCCTTTTCAGTTTCTTGAAACCCTAAACCAAGAGGATCTTGCATTTAGAGTCTTTCTTCTGCAAACCGCTGAAAGCCTGTTTCCCAAAGCTGTTTGTTCACCTTTCTTACCAAGTCTTCCACCTGCTCACCTTTTAATCAACCCACTGGCTGAAGTTAGATCAAGACCTCCTTTGTCCCATACGTGCTAGACCCCATCCCTGAGTTAGAGTGATATCTCCTCGAGCCTTTATCTCCATTTGATCATCCCTCTATAAACAAATCGTGACATTAAACTGATGGGTGTCGGGCTCCGCTCCTGTAAGCAATCTAGGAGTGACTTCTGATGCTAACATTTCTGTTGCCGCTGCCGGGGACGAAGTTGAATATTTTCCCCGGGATTGAACGACAAGGATCAACTGATTCTGAAGGTGCATCAGATATCAGAATTATCAAGATTGCTACTGTGCACCTGGTGACTCCATTGTGACGACTCCACTGGGGAGAACCTGCGCTAATTAATTGTGGCTTTCAGAGGCAGACACACGTGGTCTCATCCACAGATGCCTCTAGCTACATCTGAAGCTGACCCAGAGGTGGTTCTCAGAAGAGGAAAGAGCTCTGCAGAAGAAGTGTCCATCGCCGAAACATGTAATCCTCCATCTCCTTCTATGAGAACTCCTTTTTCTCCTCCTCAGTTTCTTAGTAGACCTCCTTTAGAGGCTTCCCGTTTCTTGAGTTTTGGGAGTGTTCCTGCTGAGTTTTCCCCTCCTGGTCTAGGATTGGAGGGAGAAATTCTTGTCACTCCCCTCTCCTCTGAAGCTGTTCCTTGGCGTAGACCCAGGATTACAGGAGTTTTCCCCACTCCTGCACATAGAAGAATACCTGCTAACTTGAGTTCGTTAGCCTTCTCCTTGAATCCTCTCTTGTTTCCCACTCCACTTCGAGAGTCATTCCCAATAGCCCCTTTGCGAACTCCTTCTCCTCCAAGTTCTCCTCCACCTAATATCCCTATGGCTGGTGTTAATCCCCCTCTAAATAGAATGGACACCATAGTTGCTACTAGATATGCTCCTTTAGTCCTACCCCACCCTATGAATCCTCTTCCTGCTAGGGATTACTTGAAATACATGCCCAAGTTCACTGGGGAAGGAGACATAACTGCTGAAGAGCACCTGGCTGCTTTCTACAGTTATGCAGACAACCTCAATATTGAAAATGAAGATGTCTGGATGAGAGTCTTTGTCTAGATCCTGGATGGCGAGGTAAGGAAGTGGTTTAGAGGATTGGCTCCAGGATCTATTGCTGGGATTGAAGCTATAGATAGTGCTTTCTTGAGGTAGTGGGGAGATAGGAAGGATTTCATGTACTACATGACAGAGTTCGGGTCTTTGAAAAATATGGATGGAGAATCTGTCTCTGACTTCTCCAAAAGATTCAATAAGATGTATAATAAAATCCCTGCGGAAATAAAGCCTTCAGAAGCCTCGGCCAAAATTTCTTATGCTAGTGCATTTGGCCCCGATTTCTGCCTGTTATTGAGAGAAAGAAAAGCCACCTCCTTGGCTCAAATGAAAGATGTGTCCATAGAAGTGGAATCTAATGTATTAGCAGCTGACAGACTGAGAAACAAGGCCGATGCAGACAGGAGAAAGGGAAGGTTGGAAGCCTCAACTTCTGACCTATCGGTGCCCCACCCTCAAGTGGGTGAACTGACCAGGATGGTGAAATCTCTGTTTGCAGAGATGGAGAGAATGAGGGTAGAAGGGAGGCAAGCATATAAAGGCCCTCAAAACGCCGAAAGGGTAGGAGGTTTCAGAAGGCCCAGCAATATTGCTTCCCCGACTGTGCAAAGGGAGAGGGGAAGAGACAGAGAAGATCAAAAGGTTCAGGCCCCTTTCCAAAACAATTTTGTGGCCGAGGGGGAAGAAGGGGAAACATATGAGATGGATCCTGAAATCCATTGCTTCGGGGACACTCCTCCTTTTCCTCATCTCACTCAATCAGCATATGCAGAGTCTCTCATGGACAGTCAGCTAAATGAGTTGAGCAAGGAAAACAAGACTAGTAGCCACCAAGGCAGGTATGACCTGAGGTCCCAGAAGAAGGAAATAACACCTAATGCTCCTGAAAAACTCACTAGAACAGAGAAGCCTGCTAACGAAGCAACATAAAATCACAGAGGTAAGAAGAACCAACCCCTCTCTCCCATTATCTAGAGTCATGTTCCCGAAATAAGAGAATTCCCGAAGCTCTCATCTTCTTTTAATTTCGAGCATGAAATTCAAAAAATCAGAATCCCTGTGCCCCTGACAGAGTTGATTAAACATGACGGGTTCAAGAAGCGCTTCTCTGAGCTTTTGCAGTCTGAGGTCTCATGCCTTCCCACAGACTCCATCAATTTACAAGATGAAAAACCTGCAGTTATCCTAGGTACTATGGTAGAAGACATGAATGACTCATCCCGTCCCTTCTACACTTCCTTGAACATACATGACAAGGTATTGCACAATTGCTTGATGGATTCAGGGGATTCTCACAACCTCATGCCCAAAACTGTCATGGAAGAGTTAGGACTAGAAGTCACCCGAGCCTATCATGACCTCTATTCCTTTGAATCCAGGAAAGTTCAGTGTCTAGGAGTCATCAAAGACCTGGTCGTGACCTTGTTTCAACTGCCCATGAAAAGTGTGGTCATGGATATTGTAGTGGCCGATGTTCCCCCCAAGTTTGGTATGTTGCTGTCAAGATCTTGGATAAAGAGACTGGGAGGAACCTTGTAGATGGACCTCACATATGCCACTATCCCAGTGTTCGGAGGAGAGCATAGAAGACTATACAGAGAAGCCCAACTGGCCTATTGTTGGCAGGCGAAATTGATCGTCCGTCAACTGAGAGAGTGGAACCGGTCCAGGGTTGTCTAAATAACCCAAGCCATTTGGAATGGACCACCCTGACGAGTTTAACGGCTCCATTGGCCGCTCTAAGGTCTTAAGAAGTCCAAAGAGAGAATTGATCTGAGCTAACTAAACTAACTAGAACAAATAAACTAAAACTAAATACAAGAAACTAAATTAAACTAACTAAAACTAATAAAACTAACTAAAACGAACTAAAACAAACTAATATGCTAATCTAATTAAAACAAACTACTAAATTAAACTAAAACTAAATATAACTATTCTAACTATTATATACAATCTACAAATTACTATTATAATAACTCAAATCAACTATTTAATTACCAGCTGCAATATTACTTATTCACAAATGTACACTATAAACAACCTACATATTTAATTAAAACCTGCAAAACTCATGTGTTCGCTGCCCTAAGACAACCAAGGATCTCTTTTTGATTTTTATATTTTATGAAAAAGAAATAAACATAACTGAAATTAAACGATCTAATATAATTACTGAAATTAAACAATCTAACATAATTCTAATTAAACTTATACTACTTAATAAAAACAGTAAACAAGGAACTAGTTGACCTGGAAACGCTCCAAGTCTTCCCTGTGTATGATGACTTCTAAGCTGGTCGGAGGAGGAAACTCGCACCGGTTAGTCCATAAGCTTTTCGTAAACGATTGGCTATGCTGCTCCTTGAAGTCTTTTATAGGACAAACAAGACATCAAATAAAATCATAACAATCTTATGATTATAAATTCCTGCAATAAGGGAAACCTGTTATGCAAGAAACTTATATTTTATAATTCAACTTATGAAGACGATACACCTGTCTTTCACAAACTGAACTAAACAACTGTTATGTCTTTTATCTATTTGGAAGAAACGAGATATGGATAACAGTGATCAAAATTATATCATTTGCACATGATTAAGATAGCTAAAGTAGTCATTAACCAGACACAAATTGATATACACAACATGAAACAAAATATTGATATAATGAGAAGCTAAAGCTGTGACAAAACACCAAATTCTGCTTCAGTTTGTATTAGAACTCCATATCCTTGTTCTCCCACGAATGAGGATGATGATTATTACAAAAATCATAAGTATATATAAGTCTCTCCACAAGGTAAAACTTCCTTGTGGATAATATCAAAATGTATTACATAATCTGGGAAAAATCCCCAAAATCTTCTAAACTAGGAAATGAAATGCAAGTGAAATCTTGGAAACATCCCCTAACTGCTCATAAACTCAATTGAAATTCGAATTTACCTACAATAGGACACAAATATCCAATTAGAAAGATATTTCAGTAACAAAGCACCAAGAAAATGATCTTACAGACTTAGCTACAGAATCATCTGATTCTGTAGCTAGTCTAAAATAGCATATAGAATCAGATAGAAATCAAATGAAATCTTTTAAAAACAATCCAATTTAATTCTTTTTTAACAAACATTGAAATCGAATTACTAGTGGATCAAGCAAATTTATCATTCAAATCAAATCAAATCGAAAAGGATGCAATCGAAACAGGATAAGAATGCTCTGTTTTTGGATTGCCATTAAATTGGGTCAAATAATAACCACACTGTTTCATATCCAAATGCAATTACAAGTAAATCGCATCGTATCCAAAATCGATATAGTTATAATCGAAAACAATCACAATCGATTGGTTACGTCTGTGCATAAACTTCACATTGTTTTAATCAAATATCAAACTGTTATGATTATAATCAAAACGAAATATGCATAACAGTATCCACAAACCTTGCCATAGTCTTTGGTCATTGAGTGTCATACAATTAACCGATAGGATTAAATAGCAATCATAACTATCATTGACTTGTTATAGTCATAGCAATAGATTGATATCATTCAATCGTGTGCAAAGATAGGTAAACTGTTTCCAATGGAATCATACTCAATGCGTAACGACCAAACAAATTTCGTTATTGATCACCACACAGTCAACATACAGGATCTTGATATAATCAACAGAATTCCTAATATAAACCGGGTAAATAACCGAAATGAATATGGTTGAGTTTAATTATAGACACAAATCGTAAGATTGAATCTAATCAATCCCATTCCTCAAATCAAAATCAAACGATATATTTGTTATAATCTGATAAAAAAAATAGTCCAAATCGATTTGGTTAAGTATAACGGCCACTATTCATATCTATTCGCAATTCGGTTATATAATAACAAAATGATATACGAATTGGTCCGAACATAGAGTATACAATCATAACAGCTAACCAATTTGCCAACTTTATCGCACAGGATATAACCAATTCTAAAAGAGATATTGACTGTGTTCCAAAATTGGGATAACCTGTGTTTAGAAAAGATATGAACAATCTTCAATAAATAACAGAGTATCCAAAAACAATCAAATCCAATCATGATCAATCAGATCAGAACTAAATCTAATCAAAACCAATCCGAAAATCGATTAATCAAACTTATATACAACAAATGCATGCTTATTAACCAATTTCAACTCGAGGCTATACACAGAGCTGTGAGTTCATCATATAAACAGGTGATAATCATACCAGTGCGACTGTTTGGACTATGCCAGCTTTGAGTTCACAACCGCTGTAGAAGACTCCACATTCTTAAACAAAATCGATCATGTTGTTCGCTGCTTCTTATCAGTGGATGGCATCTTTGCCTTCTGGATGGTAAGCCTTGCCACTTGATCTTCCAGAGCATGAATTCTGGATTGCAGCATTGGCACATCGAGGTAATACCTTTCTAACCATACGCCACACTGATCACACGGTGGAGCTACTAGTTGAGATAGAACAGGAGGGGGTTTCGATGAGTCACCAGGGGTTTCACAGGGCATTTTGATGCTGGGATAATTTGGATCATTTCGCAAACAAGGTGGTAGGTTTTTGACAAAATCATATGAGGGTTTATCACACATGCCTTCGGAATAGGGATACTTGCTTGCTAGGTAGCGCTCAATCTCCGAATCAGAATCTTCACTTACCATGATAGGGTCAGGGTTGACAGGGATTTTAGGTTTGTTTCTTGCCATGCGAGAGATTAACCGGGCGTTCTTCTTGCCTTTAGAATTCGCGTTAGGTTTAGTCTTGGGCTTTTTAGCCACGGGTTTAACATTTTCCACATCTGTGGTGACAGAATTGGGTAGGTCAATAGGTGGCTCGGGTAGGGGTTTGGGTAGCAGAGCACTGTAAGGGACAGGGGGTACTAACTTGCCCTCGCTCACCACAAGTTTATCAACCAGTGGTGGAATTGAGTCCTCGAACTTATTACGTTTAAGAAAATCCTCCCAACAGTCTCGACGTAATTCCAAATGACAGACCACAAGCATTTTAATTAACCCGAAATGAAAAAGACTGGTATCGGACTGGTTCCACTTGAACCTTTTAGACATTTTAAACAAACTCCTATGCATATAGAAAGGCATGTTAAGGTCATAGCCCATGAAAACCATCAGTAGCCGAAGGTGGTACAAGAACACGAAACCATACCTGCCCTCGCAAGTAATGAACTGCTTGGTCACCATCAGCAGGTCGTGCCAACGCTGCTTTAGCATATTTGCAGGCAAACCCTTGTCACAGGAGCTCACTCTTCGTGACTGGAAGAGCAATGTCCACGGGACATCTTCCACTTTACAATTTTTCGACCACTTCTAACCAGTAGCAGGAAGACCGGTAGCCAAACTAAGAAATTGCTCATCAATTTCTAATTGCACATCCCCAACCTTGGCTCGGCATCCATCGAAGGTTAATGTAAATTGTCGAGCCACACCAGGGTTAAATCCGTCAAAATTTCGTATGAACGGGAGCCATCCGAATTCTTCCAGGTCACTGTAAGCACCATCAAACATTAACAGTGCCTGGCTACCATTGGGCTTAGCCCTTACGACCGGAGCCATGGTGCGGGTGCATGGTAGGGTTTGGTTTGAACATAACAATATGCATGAGCAAAAATCGATAGGGCTTAACAGCTGCAAGCACTCAAAGGGGAATGAATCAGTGTAATGCGTGCGAAGGTGGTGGGATTATCACCGCCATGCAGTGTATTAATGGCACAGTACAGTGCTGTTCAATCAATAATAATAATGTTTAAAACATATTAATCGGCCAACCCGAATCGGTGAATAACCATATCAACGTGCCATTGATCAAATGTAAAACCAAAACCATATGTTATATTAATGCGCCAAGTGTAAAGTTCAAACCAACATGAAATCCAAAAGTTTCACCAACGCGCCAAGTGTAAAACATTGCCATGACATCAAACTCACCTTTGACCCATGCGCTTGTTGCATAGTCCAAGTTTATAAAACATTGCAACAAGAGATTTTATAAAATC
>SNQJ01S0208644.1:0-16173 GCA_010110895.2 Picea sitchensis | reverse complement strand
TTTTTCAATAGATAAGGTTAAGCATGAAGATCATTTCATTTTTAGCATTTAACCATAACCATAAATGTTGCAGCAACCAAGATCACAAGAAGAAGCACCATGCATAAGAACACAAGAAGTATCTTGGGAAACCCTTCTCAACAAGGGAAGAAAACCCAACCAAATCATTTTCTATATTCTTCAAGAGAAAGACCTTCACCACCAACATAAAACCTAGCACAGAAGAGGGTACTCAAACCCTAGAAGACTAGCACCCAAGAGAGGTGTGCACTTTTCCCAAGGAAGTGTACTTGCTGAAATTTCCAAACTCACATGAAATATATGTTTCCTTAATGGGGAATTTACCTTTACTTATACTAATGTGAACTTGTCAACATAAGTGTATATTGGCACAACAGGGCCAACCTCACTAGCTTATAATATAATTAATATTAACCATATTAATTATATTTTACATTAATTCCCAGTCACATTAAGGTGGGGTCGACATGTACCCTTTACATTACAATTAGGGTTACAGGCAGGTCTGACTCTTGAACAATATAGCAAGGGATATTGTATACCCACTATTTCTCATCCACTAGGGGCACATCCATGGGGATGTCTGTATATTTGGCTCACTACATTATACAGAAGAACCACTTCTTCACACGTTCACCTGTGCTCGTCCGCAGGCATGTCCACTCAATAGATCTTCTTTCCCACTACCTCACACATGAGATTCATTTGGAGTTTCTCGTCAACTCTGTTCTTAGAGGAGGCTAATACATCATCTTCATTTCTATTCTCATGTCGATGCACCCAACACTTTGGGATTTCACACGTTCACCTTGTGCTCAACCACATGCACGTCTAACTCAGCAGATTGTCTTTCCCACTGGATAATCATCTGGAGTTATTCTCAACTCTTTGAATGGAGGAGGTCATCTCTACATTCCATCTCTGTCTCAGATAGGAACCACACACCCTCTTCAGGGGATTTCTCTTAGGTTTGTAAGATGGAGAATATCTTCACATGGCTGCAATGATCCACATCTCATAGTTTTGTAAGCTGGAAAATGTCTCACATAGATGCACTCATCAACACAAGGCACCAATATTTTTGGGTAAACTATCCGTGGAAAAACCATTGATGGAAAACCAATTCCAATATTCTTTTATTAAGTTCAAATCAAGGCTCCCCTAACAAGGAAAATGGTCCACTAAGAGAAATACAACTACATACAAACCTATCCAAGTCTGCTCTATCATATGGACCCTTAACAACATGTTTTTTGAGGTATACACGATTCACCTTCTTGTTACCCACATACATATGTGACTATCTCTACTGTGAATAACATACATGTACGAAAAACCAGTATGGAGAATTTCGTATGACACACCCCTTTCCTTTGGATTCTATCCTCTGAAACCCACCTGCGGATGCCTCTGATCTCTCTTCTCCTTGATCTGTAAGACCTCTATATGAAATTCATTCTCCGCCTATCAAAGATCTCGAATCATGTTCCTTTGTGTTCCAACCCTCTCTGCATCAACACTTGGATGAAATCTCTTCCCCCAACTTATGAGATCTCCTCACTCTCTTGTAAGAAAAATTCCTTCTCTTCTTCTACAATCATCACACTAGAAAAATTCCTTCTTTTCTATCCTCAACCTTGGTCTCTCACCAAACTAACTTCCTATCAATGTCACGACTATGTCAACTCCCTCAACACAAGTGTCTTCCTCATTCACCCTAGTCTTGATTTTATAATCATAAGTTATAATATAAATCTAATATCCAAAGTGATCTACGACTGAGATTACTTCTCACACACACTTAATATTTATATTACATGTTTCATGCTATGCATGTTCCTTAAATAAATCAATTCACTAATAAAAACACTTTTACTTCAATTAATTCCTTTTAACTAAAGTAAACTCACACTAGGATTTTGATGAATTCCACATGCTAGACACAAGCCAATATGGAAGTACCTATCTGATGCTATCAGTAACATCAAATATCCCTCTTAATGAGAAAGGAACTTCTCCCACCTGGAGTTGGATATATCTTCACTACTAGATCCACTACCATGCATTCTTTCCAATCCGCTTGATTGGTTACTTTGATCCCTATTATTTTTAGTACAAAATGAGAGCAGAGATATAATAAAGGAATGTAAAGAGATATATCAGATATCCAATAATATAACAAGGATGTAACCATAAACACATAGATACAGTAATACACAATTTCTATTAATGAGAAACATGTACAAAACTATAGAAATACAAAGTGAAAGACTCGCTAGAATGGTGACAACTTATCTCTGAGAAGATATATGATGGCTACGCTCATTCGCAAGAAGATGATTGTTACAATGAGGTTCCAAATCCATTTTTAACATAAATAAAATAAAAAACCCTAACCCCAGAAGATGAAAAGACAACCGTTTTATGGACCCCATTTTGGGTAGTTTAGTGTATCAACTTCTCGGGGACATAGCTTTGGCATACGATCTCTGTTTGGGGCACACAATAGCTCGTTGGAAAGTTATATATGAGGAGATTAATTTTGGGGGCTAAATGAGAGACTTTGATTATCATTGATGTTCCCGATCATGAAAAGTCTTCCTTTAGGACCTCAAAATGGTCTCGGAAGTTCAAGACCCAAAAAACTGCTAAAAATAGTAAATTGCCAACAAACTATCTTGAGACAATTGGAATAGGTGGGTGACCACCGATATCCACCTAGATCATGCTCCCTCTGACACATAATTTATCCCTTCCATCATGATCCGACCTATCTATGAATACTCACTTCCCCTAAACATGCTCCTAGAAGCCTCTTGCTCCTGATCATCTTGCATATCCATCTCCTACCATGACTCATTCTCGACAAACTTGGAAGGATACTCCTTCCCACCTAAAACTAAAGGTTTAATCCCTCTTAGTTTCTCAGCCTTCGTAGCTACCTTTTCCTTGTTCTCTGTCACTCTATTGCTTTCCATTCCTTGCATAGGCTAGCCCTTTAGCATATACAAGTTACTCTCTATAACTCCAAAGAAAATGACTTTGTCTTAGCTAGATCCTATAGGATTGATTAGTGCATTTCCATCTTGTAATTCTACGTCAAATCCCTTCTTCGTAATCACTAAAACTGAGATCACACTCCTCTTGAGTTTTGGTACCCATAGCACTTTTCTCACTCCCAATGCACCTCCCGACTCTGACTAGAATGGTACTATTTCAGATCACTTCACATGCATGCTATTGAAAACCTCTCATGATCCTGTCATATGACATGTGTCTCCACTATCTATCAACCATGCACCAACTGATATGGTGTCCAAATAAGTCTTGGAAACAAGTAAGAAATTTTTTTGTTCAAACTTCTTGCAAAACTCATCCACTTGAGTCTTTGTCGTCGCAAATACCTCTAGTTTCACTTCATTCCCTCCTTCTTCTTGTGCATACATCGACCTGCATAATTTCCAAACTTGTGACATGCAAAGCACTTGAGTTTTCTCATGTCCTTCTTCTTTGCATCTTGAGAGGTAGACTCTCCACTGGAAATATTCCTGAACTTTCCCTTCTTTTCCTATCTTGCAAGAGAAAGGTTCACATCATTTATACTCTTCCAACCATCCCTAGACTCTAATTGAGTCTCCTCCCAGATACAATCAGTCCATAGTCTATCAAATCCTTGTACCATGCACAAATCCCCTACACAAAAAGTTCCCAAGACCTGGGAAGGCCTCTCAACGCTACATTCACCAACTCAACATCATGTACTGTCTCACCAATGGATGCAAGTTGATCTCGTATCTATGTAATACTCATAAGATAGATCATAACTGTGTCCTCACTTGACATCTTGACAAATTGAAGTTGGTGCTTCAAATGTAGCATCTTACATGTATTCCTTTTTTCGTATAGACTCACCAAATAATAATACATTTCCTTGACATATTTATTCTCAACAATGTGAGATATTAAGTGATCCTTCATGTATTCTAGAAACACCCGCTTGGCCTTCACTTCCTTCTTCTTGTGAGCTGCCAATTCCTACGGATCAGTAGGACTTGTAACCACACCCTCAACATACTATTTGAGGTCATTCTCCTCCAATAGAATAAGAACCCTTTCCTTCCAAGCCTGGAAGTTGGTTTCCCCTTCCAACCTGTCCTCAATATTCAATTTGTTCACCATTATGACCTTCCCAGAACAAGAAAAATCTACAACAACAAATTTGTAGCAACGTATGTCTCAAGAGATGACTCTTTCTCTTTATTCAAAACCTCATCTCTGATACAATGTTGATTTTCCTTGAAATTCAACCCTTGGTATGCTCAAATACCATGTTGATATTTCACCACTTCAACACAACACCCAACATTTAGCTCAAAATAAAACCACTTTATCTACTAAAAGAAAAACTAAGTAATCAACTAAACATGTTGTGGAAGAATAAACTAAGAAACCAAAATCTCACACACAAGACATCATTATGTTTGGGTAAACTACCCTTAGAAAAATGATGGAGGAAAAATCAGTTCCAAGATACTTTTATTCAGGTCACATCATGGCTTTCGTAATATGGAAAATGGCCCACTAAGAGAAATACAACTACAGACAAACCCAAGTTTATTATGTTGTACGATCCCTGAACAACATTATTTTCAAGGTATACATGATTCACCTTCTTAATACCTGCATACATATGTGACTGTTTTCATTGTGAATCACGTACATGTACACAAAACCTGTACAAACACTTTTGTACCACACACCCCTTTCTTTTGTCGTCTATCTTGTGAAACCCACCTATGGTTTCCTCTGCTCTCTCTTCTCCTTGATTTATATGACCTCTGGATGAAATTCCTTCTCCACCTATCCAAGATATTGAATCACGATCCTTTGTGATCCAGACCTATCTGCATCAACACTTGGATGAAATATCTTCACCCAACCTGTGAGATCTCATCACTCTTGTGTAAGAAAAAGTCCTTCTTTTCTTCGACACTCCTCACACTAGCAAAAGTTATTCTTCTCTATCCTCGACCTTGCTCTCTCACCAAAGTGACTTCCTCGCAAATTCCAAATTGTGTCGACTCCCTCAACACAAGTGTCTTCCTCCTTCACCCTAGTCTTGCTTTTATAATCATGAGTTATAATCTAAATCTAATATCAAAAGTGATCTACGACCGAGATTACTTCTCACACCCACTTAAGATTTAGACTACATGATACATGCTATGCATGTTCCTTAAATAACTCAATTCACTAATAAAAACACTTTTACTTTAACTAATTCAGTTTAACTAAAATAAACTCACACTAGGTTTTTGACCACTTCCATATGCTAGACACAAGCCAATGTGGAAGTACCTATCTGATGCTACCATTATCATTAACATATTTTTTTTACACTTTAATCATTTTTTCCAATCCCATAATAAAATAGTTTAATATTTTTTTCAAACTATACTAATCATGTATGATTTTAAAATTGATTTTAAAATTGAGATTGATACCATTCTTTTCAAACTTTAGAAGGATGGAAGGAGGGCCAACAGACATGTGTGTGTGGAAAGGACCGGGGGAACAAAGGTTTGCTCCATTTTGTTTTCCAACCCATAATAAAGTAGTTTAACCATTTTTTCAAACTATATTAATCATGTGATTTTGAAATCATGATTGATACTTTTTTTCTAAACTTCAACTTTTTTTTCCAATCCCATGATAGGGTAGTTTAACCATTTTTTTCAAATTATATAAGTCATCTATGATTATGATTATGATTTTGAAATTGTTATTGATAATTTTTTCAAACTTTAACCATTTTTTTCAAATCCCATGATAAGGTAGTTTAACCATTTTTTCAAACTATATGTGTGATATGATTTTTTGAAATTGAGATTGATACCAAGATCATGATTTTGAAATCAATTTTTTTTCCAATCCCATGATAAGGTAGTTTAACCATTTTTTTCAAATTNTCAACACAAGTGTCTTCCTCCTTCACCCTAGTCTTGCTTTTATAATCATGAGTTATAATCTAAATCTAATATCAAAAGTGATCTACGACCGAGATTACTTCTCACACCCACTTAAGATTTAGACTACATGATACATGCTATGCATGTTCCTTAAATAACTCAATTCACTAATAAAAACACTTTTACTTTAACTAATTCAGTTTAACTAAAATAAACTCACACTAGGTTTTTGACCACTTCCATATGCTAGACACAAGCCAATGTGGAAGTACCTATCTGATGCTACCATTATCATTAACATATTTTTTTTACACTTTAATCATTTTTTCCAATCCCATAATAAAATAGTTTAATATTTTTTTCAAACTATACTAATCATGTATGATTTTAAAATTGATTTTAAAATTGAGATTGATACCATTCTTTTCAAACTTTAGAAGGATGGAAGGAGGGCCAACAGACATGTGTGTGTGGAAAGGACCGGGGGAACAAAGGTTTGCTCCATTTTGTTTTCCAACCCATAATAAAGTAGTTTAACCATTTTTTCAAACTATATTAATCATGTGATTTTGAAATCATGATTGATACTTTTTTTCTAAACTTCAACTTTTTTTTCCAATCCCATGATAGGGTAGTTTAACCATTTTTTTCAAATTATATAAGTCATCTATGATTATGATTATGATTTTGAAATTGTTATTGATAATTTTTTCAAACTTTAACCATTTTTTTCAAATCCCATGATAAGGTAGTTTAACCATTTTTTCAAACTATATGTGTGATATGATTTTTTGAAATTGAGATTGATACCAAGATCATGATTTTGAAATCAATTTTTTTTCCAATCCCATGATAAGGTAGTTTAACCATTTTTTTCAAATTACATGTGTGATATTGTTTTTTAAATTAAAATTGATACAAAGATCATGATTTTGAAATCAAAATTAATACCAAAATATATGAAGAATTTGATTAATTATTATTATTATTAAAGAATACAAACTCAACACAACTTATAACCATTAGAACACTAACTTTGTGCTCATTTCTACGTTACAGTTTTATCCATATTAACTTTATTGTTTCTTTATTTCTCAATATTACTTTTTAATTTTCCAACCATTTGTCTATGTCATCTTTCACTCTATGTTGTGCCATCTTTGACTCTATGCTTAGAGTTTTTCTACATTATAATTTTGTCCACAGGAACTTTATTGTTGTCACTCTTCTACATGAGTATTTATTATTCTCTCTTATATTTTTCTCTTCCATACTAATTATTAAATTAATGATATTTCATTTTTGTTAGATATTAATTCTATGTTGATCCTCCCATCATTAGAATTACTTTATATAATATGATTTTTTATAATAATTATAAGTATCTAATTACCATCTTCACTATTATTATTATTGGAATTACTTTATGTAATATGCTTTTCTATAATAATTATAAATATCGAATTACCATCTTCATTATGTTTTTTTTCATAATTCTGAGTCTTTGTATTATTGATGAAAATATATTATACAATTTTTATTTTTTTACTGTTGGCCTATTCGCAGGGAAACCAGACCAACAACAAAATATAGCATTGTCATTCTGGATTTTTTTAGTATGTTGAATGTTTATAACTGATAAACTAAAATAGGGATAGATTCTAGTTCCTCTGTTTGTTCTACTTTTCTTATTTAGACTACTATATGAAGGTGGTAAACCCAAATCTCTATGGTATTTTAACAAAAAACACAGATGGAACAACATAAAAACTTAGCTAATGGTTCTGCATGTTGTCGCTGGAACTTGGGGCTGAGCATAGTTCAAAATGGACAAGTCCATGCCAACCATCTTGTCAGCAATCAGGTTCATCTTGTGGTCGACCAACTTGATCTCGAGCTACACGTAGTCGAGCTGCTGGAGAACTTCTTGGTGGGCTTCATGGTGGTCTAACAGAACTCTGACCATCCGAGTTTTCATGTGCCAATAAATGTCCACAATTTTGAGGTACTGTGAGGACTGCCCTCGGATGATGCCAGTATCAGGAACCCATGAGCCAATGGTCTCCATCACCTCATCATTAGGGATGAACCTCCTTATAACATGAACGTCTACCTTGGCCAGGTCCATTTTTAATTGAATTTCTCGAGGGGTGGCAGAACGATAGATGTCTGTCGAGTTTTCAACTACGTCCACCAAGAGAAATCTCAACCGGGTTCTAGGTCTATGCTAGGTTCCACCACAACCTTTGCAGGAAGAGATTCCCCTATCCATATCAGAGGAACTGGGAAACTAGAGCACAATACACAAGAGAAAGGAAGAGGAGGAAATGTCCACCGCGGGGTGAAGTAGAGAAGTCGTGGAAGGAAGTGGGGGAAAACATAAATGAACAACCAGAGAAAGGTAGTAATGCATCTAACATAGCATCCCAATGAACATATAACATAGCCACCCAATATCTAACATAGCCACCCAATGAACATCTAACATAGCCACCCAATGTCAGGACCCATGAGTGGAGGATGTACCCATAATTATCAAGGATATGGGTTGTATTCATCATAAAACTGAGCTGCTTCACCACCTTCCCATACCACATGCGAAGGACAGGAGGATCAAATAAGGGAGGTGAGTGCAGAAGCATGATGTGAATGCTAGGACAAAGTCTCTCAAATGCTAGGAAAAGATAAGGGTTGGAAGGTTTAAACCACATGGGGAGGTGAGGTGGGTGAAGAAGGTGGCTGGCAGGTGTTCGTAGCGCTGGAGGCTAGGTGGAGGGGAGGGGTCGGGGACCCACTGTAACTTTGAATTCATCCCTGACACCCCATATGGGGGGATTGGTTAGCCTGTGCAAGGCCATAACAGTCAACATGAATCTAGGAATCATGGATATTTTCCCAATTTAGATCAATGGGATCGTTGGGTCTATTGATTGCTTCATTTGCGAGTCTGTCAGCTAGCTTATTGGTTGACCACTTCACGTGAGAGGGGATGATGACATTGACTTGGGAGAGAAAGTGATATACTCCCTCCAAGGTTGGTGCCAGTCTCCATCTAGTGGTAATTCATATGAGAGGGGTGTCAGTTTGCATTTTCTTGAGCATTCTGATGATGAGCTGAGATTCCCCTTCTATGATGAGTTTTTGATATCCTTCCCTGCAAGCTATGTGAAGGCCTGCTTCCATGCCTTGAAGTTCCGTTGAGTTTTTATTTTCGATCCCTATGAAGGAGACATAGATTCTGATAATGTGCCCCTGACTATTGTGAAAGACCTCGCCATAGCTGGCCGGACCAGGGTTCCCCTTAGAGGCTCCATCAAAATTTACTTTAAGTAAGCTTGAAGGGGGTGGGGACCAAGTTGTGAGACATGAAGAAAAGGGAAGGGTGAAAGAGGAGTTCGGAGGGGGGGCAAGGAGAGGGAGGTGAATCTCTTGGAGGATTTTGAAATATTGGGGATTGCATTGCAATTATTAGGGGGACCAGGACTCGGTGTGAATGGTTTCCTTGATGTTGAGTTTGACTCTGGTCCAAATCACAACCAGGTTCTGAGAAGTGTTTTTGAAAATGTGACAGTTTCTTTATTTCCAGACTTTCGAGAGGAGGAAACTTGGGAGAAGGATCCAAGCTTTGTTCACAATAGGATTGGTGAAGGCGTTGGATCTCCAAAGAGTTATAGTGTTGACAAGGCTTTCCCTTTTTCTATCAGAGGGGCGGAAGAGGAGTGCATCCAAGTCCCATATTTATGCAGGGAAGGGACAAGAGTTAAGGAGGTGTTCACTTGTTTCGCCATTATTCATGCAGAGGAAGCAGTATCCAGGTCCAATAAATCCACGTTTAATGAGGTTTTCCCAAGTGAGGAGTTTATGTTTGCTTAGGAGCCAGAGAAAGATAGAGACTTTGGGCTAGAGTTTTTGTGACCAAATTTTGATCCATATGTCTTGAGGTAGGTTATTATTTATCATTGTGGACAATCTGTGGGCCTCTTGGAGTGAACTGCTTCCTATTAATTGATTCCCCCACCTGAGTTTGTCATGGCCTTGCTGAATTCCGATTTTCCTATGAGAGAGTTCTTCCCAAAGGGAATCCCAATTAGGAATGGGTTTTTGGGGGATCCATTCTATTTTGGGAATCCACTATAGATGATTTTAGGGGCCAAATTTTGCAAATGAACTAATTTTCCATGGTTTTCCCATAAACAAATTCACCAATTTCCATTTTTTTCTAAAAATAATTCGCCCAAATTCGATAGAATAAATTTCTTTTACCTCATAAATAGCCAAATTTTATAGAAACTATATAAAATCCTTATAAATTTGAATATTTTTACAAAACTATCGCCAAACATTTTACATTTTGCATATTAAGGACCAGTAAGATTAGCCCAAGTTTCTACATTTTAATAGAAATTTCCATCCTTAAAATTATCCCTAGCATCAACGTTCTCCATATGTCCCCAGGTTTGGGGGGGAGCCAGTATTGATGGGTCCAGATTCTATCTTGGGTTGTCATGAGGTCCTTGATTTAGAGGAAGTTATCATTCTGAGAGAAGGGTGGAAGTTGTTGCCAGGAATCCTCCCAGAAGAGGGTCAATCTTCCATTTCTGATTTCTCATAAACAATGGGAGTGAACTAGGTTCTTGTTGGCTCATGTTTCATTCAATATATGTGAGCCTGGAATGTCTCCTGTGACTCTGATGAGGCCTTGTCTCTATACATGTGGGAAATATTTTTTGTGCCAAAGATGAGCCCATGGGGTATTCCCTTCAATTATTCATCTCCACCAAGTTTTAGCACCCAATACCGCATTGAGGGATTCATGATCCTTCAGGCCTACACCCCCTTTCAAATTTGAGAGACAGAGCTTGTCCCAGGATACTAAAGCCCAATTATTTTCCTTGTGATCTCCTCCACATAGAAATTATCTTTGGAGGTTCCTGATTTCATTTAAGATGGCTTTGGGGGAGGCCAAAGAAGAAAAAAGGTAAAGAGGCATGGATTGAAGGAATTCTTTGAGGAAAACCAGTTGACGTGTTGTGTTGAGAGTTCTGAAAGCCCAGTTCTCAAGATTTTTGTGGATTATGGAAAGCAGATATTCCCAGGTGGACCAACGATTATTGAATTCGGCAAGAGGTGTGCCCAAATACTTGGTTGGAAGGAGCTTCATTGGAAGCTAAGGATGTTGGATATGTTAACCTGGACAACAGGAGGAGTATTAATAAAAAAATATGAGACTTGAGGAGATTATTAGAGGTACCCAAGGCTTCATAGAAGTATGCAAGGATATGATTGGTGACTTTGGACTCTTTGACAGTGGGTTGAGCCATTAGAAACGTTTCATCCATGAACTACTGATGCGTAGTGGGATGGTCCTCGTCATGGATATGAAGGCTAGAGATCTGATCCATTTCCATAGTTTCTTTGATACTTCGTCCTAGTCCTTCTTCCATGAAGATAAAGAGGAAGGGGGAGAAGGGATTCCCTCTTCTGATGCCTCATGAAGGGGAGAAAGGGATGTAAGGAGAGACATTGACAATAATGGAGAAAAACGCAGTGGAGAAAAGAGATAGCACCCATTTGATCCAAGAATCAGAGAAACCAAAGGCTTGCAGGGTGTGTTGGATATATTGCCAACTTAGTTTGTCAAAGGATTTGGAAAGGTCTAGATTTAAGACCATGCTAGGGGACTTGGTAGACTTGATGGATTGAACAAGTTCATGTGCCATGATGATTCCATCTAATATTTTCCTACCTTCCACATAACTAGTTTGTTCTGGGGAGATGAGGGTGGGGAGTAGGGGTTTAAGTCGATTGGAAAAAATCTCGGTTATCATTTTATGGATTACATTGCAAAGGGCTATGGGGAGGAATTTCTTAGGATTATCAACCTTCTCTTCTTTGGGAATGAGGGCAAGGAAGGTGGCATTCTGGGAAGGAAGGACATTGGCATGAGAACGAGAGTCTTCCACCACTTCCCAAACATCCCATTTGATTATAGGCCAACAAGCTTGAAAGAAGTCTATGGTGAAGCCATCTAGATCGAGAGATTTATTTTTGGGCATGTCAAAAACCGCCTGTTCAACTTCCTCGAGAGAAGTGGGATGCATGAGGGCCTTGTTCTACTTAGGGGAGACCAAATTCGAAATATGTTGAGTTACTTTCTGTATGGAAGTTCTTCGATCCTATTGCGGCTCTGAAAGGAGGTTGTGAAAGTAGGAGGTGAGTTCCCTTTCAATATCCTTATGCTCAGTGAGGCAGTTACCATTGACATATTTTAATATGGTGATGCAGTTGTGGTGGCGACATTGGATCATGGATCTATGGAAACAATTGGTGTTTTCTTCCCTTCCTTTAATGAGTGAACTCGATATTTTTTCCCCAAATTATTTCTTCCTAGCAGTCTCTTTCACAGAGCTAAGTTTGGAGGTTTTCTTCATCTAGGACGAGTTGATCCATTCTTCCATTTTGAATCATTGTATGTTGAATGTGTTCCATTTGCTTGATGATTTGTTGTTTGGATTGAAAGATATTTCCAACCTCTTCCTTGTTATCTTCACTATTATTATTATTATTCTCAAGTAAGTAAAGATAAATTTGTTTTGTTTTATGTGCACATTAAAGTGCATTATAGCATTATGTTTATTTTATTATAATGATGGGAGTCAACATTTCATAGAATATGGGGAATTTGGTCGTTAAATTAAATGAAATCAATTTATTTTTTAATTGAACAAGAAATAAATATATATTTTAATAATTTTATATATTTATTTCAGCGATTATAATATTTATTAAATATTCTATAAAGGATATATATATTTTAATAATTTTATATATTTATTTTCATAGATTATAATATTTATTAAATACTATATAAATTATTGGTATTTCTTTTACTTCTTCTAATTGTAAAACATAACACGATGACATACTTTAATAATATTTATTAAATACTCCATAAATTGGTATTTCTTTTACTTCTTTTTCTAATTGTAAAACATAACACCATGTCATACTTTAAGTGATATCTTATGTAATAATACAACCCAACATCAATTAAGAGAATGAACCTCATAGGGAGAGACTCACTTATCTATCCATGCAATAATTTATTGTAATATGTGAGTGATTTCCTCTCTTTTAATTGTGGATTCTTAAATGATCCCAATAGTGTTTGAATTTTTTTTTGTAATACCATTTTGTCATGTATCTAGATCCATCTCCTTTGAACATTAAACATGAAAATCGTTTTGTTTACATGGACTCAATCATCCATAAGAAAATAATTATGTTGTTAATATCTCGATCTAAATGTCTCTACTATACTAAAATTATCTTAATGAAATACATAAATAAAAAATAATTAAGCAAAAAAATAAATACTTATTTTCAAGCAATCAACAAGAATCCAAAGGAGAATTGAGCATAAGATATATATAGTTGGAGAACTTATATGATGGGAAGAAACCCACTTTCAAATACCAGTTGTATTTAAATTACATAATACTAGATTACAAGATCATGTGATCAACCATTGTATTGTGCAACATATCAACTAGCACTACAACACTTTAGATATCAACCATTATGAAACAAATTATATTATCTCCATTATCTCCAATGCTCATTCCAATATTTAGATACCTCCCTCTCATCCACTCTCTGACTCATGCAAAGACAAATTCTTTTTCTATAATCCTTGCTCAGGAATAATTTCCTAGTCATGGCAAGGGGGTTCCTAGACACGTTAGAATTGGTAGACTATTCAGTAGCATTACAACTATATAGAGTTTATAATCCAAGGATATCCATTGGAAAGTCCAACAAGGTGTGGCTCTCTAGTATTACAACTTGAATTGAATTATAGGTTCCTATGGTAATGATCTTCCACATAACATCACAATCAATCATATTAGTATCACAACCATGTTTAAACTATCGCCTCTCTTGGTTGCATAATCTCAACATAACCTTCATATGTTATCATGGCCTTCATATAACTCTCTAACATAAATTCCCAACATAATCCTCATTTAGCTCTCAACCCCCCTCCCCCTCTCTAAGGTGAGAGTTCTCTACACTTTTTTAGATCAAAATGTTTAGTAGAGGATAACAATGGGAGACTATTCAAGTTAGGAAAAATTAAATAACTAATAAAATCATTTCCCAGTATAGTTAAAAGTATCATCGACATGCAAAGACAAGTCAAAGAATATTGTAGGTGATCTACTAGGTCGATAATCATTAAAGATGAGCTCATGGATTATTTTCATATAAAGACAAGTGGAAAACCTATGGTCATACCACTTATAAGTGGTTTGAAAAATGAGACCTGCCCCATAGTAGTGGGTGAGATGAAAGGGTTACCACTCACTGGTGAAGAATGACAATACACTCCATATCTCTTTTTATCTAGAAACTATTTACCATACAAATTATTTATATCCAAGTATTTACATTGATGTTATGAACTCAACTAACATTTTCTAACTCTTGACCAATGACCATACCATTCATTTACATAATGGATCCAATGTATTTTAGAKTTCAACACCAGGGTATTGCATGGCTCTTAAAATTTTACACCTTAGAAGTGTGGGCTACAAATGCTATTGGAGGATGTTGATATCTAGGGTTTTGTTGAAGCTATGTTAATCCCTAGACAAAGCCCCATGTTATGTATGAAATCCCTTATTAAGATCTAGATATTGAATTATTACATTTCTAGGGTTATATTTGTATGTCGTATAGAACCCTTCATTGCACTCTTTCATTATAATTGTACCCATTGTCTCCTATATATACACACACACACACACACACCAAGGATACCTAGTCTTAGGATCATCTTATCTCATCTCATATTATATTATAAAGGGATGTTTCCCCTTGAAGTGGACTATATTCATTGACATTTTGTCATTTTTAAGGAGTTGGATCATAACATTTAGTATCAAAGCATTGATCCTAGGGTTTTTCTACTTCAAGCGAGTCATCTTCACACTTTTGTTATCACTTTTTTTTTGTGCCACATCAAACAGAAACATTTGTAGGTTACTTAGGAGACATATCAAGGTGGCTTTGGTAAACACTTCCGGTTCTAATTCATTATACTTTCAAATATATATCTTATGGAATAGGGTATTTGACTCATCCCAAATTGTTGGAAGATTGGTTGTTGTCATTGATGTCAACCCTAGTCATGGGTTTTGGACCACAAGAGTGATGAAGTTATTTGGACATGAAGGAAAATGCACATGTAGATACAACACCCATGGATGTATAGTATACATCATGCTATTTCTGGTGGTATGTGGCACGTCACGTGGATCCTCATGGTTGAGGAGAAATGAATTTTCGAAGATGACAAAGTGAATTGTACATGTAGGCCTTGAAGATAATTAAAGAAAAGAATTACAAAATAAGAAAGTGTCAGGTCGGCCCTAATGTTAAAAGGAAGTGACATAATTGGTATAAATAAACATCATTATACATTCATTTGATACAAGTCGAATTTCAGAGGGAAGAAGAAGAAAAAGAAGGCCGGATTTCAAGGGAGGATGAAGTCTTTTGGTGATGTGTTCTAAGGTATGTTATTTTCAGGTCATCTTACAATTTTTGCTATAACTTTTTTTATAGAACGATTCAGATGGTGAAATCGCTATGGTATTGAGAATACATATCAAGGTACCTCTGGTAAAAATTTCAGATCTTGATGCGCTATAATTATGGAGATACACTCTGTGGAATATAGGGTTTGTGACCAGTCCTGAAACTAGTCAATAAACAGGTGTTCTGGGTAAAATAGTCATAACGTTTTCATACAAAATCCAAATGCAGTGGGACCACTTCCATTGGAAATAGTACAGACTTTAGTTTCTTGTGTGAGAGTTTCAGAATCATATGTTAAATATTGCACGCGGGGCATTCTTTACAAGTTGGGTCTTCTGAACAGACCAGAATTGAATAAAGTTTTATTATCTCTCATATATTCTTGGGTGGAAGGAAGGGGAAAGGATAGAGAGTTCAAATATCTCTTGATATTAGAGGATTGTATCTTCCTCTTGGAGGTTTATCCCTCCCTTTACATTTGGAAGCTGTAGCTACCTTTGGAAGTCAATACTTCCCTTGAACAAAAACTATTGATTATTTCTCATATATTGTGCATGGTGTATTGTGGTGTATTGGT
>SNQJ01S0208643.1:0-16157 GCA_010110895.2 Picea sitchensis | reverse complement strand
TTCCTTTTGTACTCATCATGAATTTCATGGGATACATTTTCACTTTCAGGTGTCCTCTCTATTATGAAAATTTTCAGTCTTTCCATGATCTCCCCTTTTAAACCCTCCATCATCTCTTGTAGTTCATCTTTTGTTACTATCTTTTTTTGTAAATCATTTATGTCCCTACGCATTTATTCACCTTCATCAAGAGTCCATGTAGGATTATCTGGAGGCTTATTTGGTGTAGAAGTTCCCTTTTTGGGTGGCATGTTGGCCAAGTATCACTTTTGACCCTTGATTTTGAGGTGGTTTTGCTAGACAATATTTCTTCTGTTGTATCTCCAAATTTTTGGCCCTTATGGGTATTAAACTTTAATTTTTGTAGTTCTCTAATATTTTTTCTCTACAATTCCACAGGTATGATCAAAATTGGATGTTCCAAGTGGAATTTACGGTAACTTCCCCACAAGTTGCTGATTTTTGGCCTTTCCGGGAGATGTCACTTGTATAGTGTTCCCCAAACAAAATAATTGATATAAAGTTATGAAACTCGTACCAGAAATACTAAAGATTGTCCACTATCCAATGCAGCTAGTGTCACTTAATTTGTATACTCTACGAAGAATTTATGATTTTTTTACCTGGAACACCTTCTTGAGACTAGTCAATAGGACTAGTTAGATACCCTACCTTCCACATGGTGTATCTACAAATTTAAGACGACCTAGAAGCTGAACGTTTTACCACAGACACCTTACTAGTTTCTATGAATATCCTATGGATTTCAGGGTCTGAAATGTTAAAGAAATGTTTTTATAATGAAACTTCCACAATGACTCAGTTCAGGACGATTCCATAACCCTATCTTGCACAGGTTGTATCTCCGAAATTATAAGGCCTCAGGAGATGAAATTTTAACCCAACATACCTTGATCTGTCTGATAAATATCATCCAAGCCGTTCCTTTTGAAAGTTTGTATAAAACAATTTATAGAGAAAATTCCAAGGTATCTTAGATGTAGCAACGAAACCCCAAGATCTTGAGCTCTTATACCATATGTTAAGAACCAAATATCAATATAGCATAGAAAAACCTCAGAACAAGTACTCAAAGCCTTGAAAAAAAGATAAATTTAGATAATAAGTCTCTTCGAGGGGGAAACCTCCTTATCCGCACATAAATGTACAATTCTAAGATGATTCCAAATGAAAATGTCTCTGTGGTATATATAGGAGACTAGGAGGTATACTTACAACTAATGGAATAAATAAAACATAAATAAAATAACATTACTAATGTAATATGCCCCAATTAAGGGGTAATGAGCCAATATTAGGGCTTAACACATGACCCCAACATCCTTTACTAAATCATCCTGAAAAATGGTTGCCTAATTTTGATCCTGATTCTAAACAGTCAAGTGAGGATCATATAAAACAAATTATGTTGGTTGTTAGACTTAGAAATGTAGAACATGAAGATGTCATATGCATGTTGTTTCCTTATACCTTCCAAGGAAATGCCTCCACATGGTACTTCACAAAGAAGCCTCAATTTGTTGTTTCCCGAGATATATTTGAAACCGTTTTCTTAGAAAATTTAAAAGATGACAAATATCCTGAAGTTTTAGTCATGGAGTTATCCAATCTGAAGATGAATCCCAAAGAAAAGTTTAAATACTTTAACCAAAGATTCCTTACACTAAAAACCAAGATCTCTACAGATTCTATGCCTGCAAAAAAGATGATTGTTACTTATTATGCTAAACCTTTACATCCTACTATAGCCATGTGGGTTAAAAGGTCCAAAATGAATATTCTGTTAGAATATTTTGAAGAAGCAGTTCTCATTGAAAAGGACATGCTCATCTTGAAGGATAACACAAATCCTGAAACTCAATCAACTTCTTCTTCCAAGAAGAATATAGAAATTCTTACCAAACCACCCTCAAATAAGAAAGATCAGGAACCCATAGATATGGAAAGTTTGCAAAAAGACTTTCAAAATTTATCCAAGCAAGTTCTAGATCTAAAAAGATATGCAGATGAAGGATCTTCTAGTAAAGGAATTTATCGTCCAACTTTTATAAGACCACTTCCAAATCCTCCCAATATTTCAACGCTATCGGCTAAAGGTTTGAGTTTAGAAGTATTACACCACACTATATAGGCATTATTAACTGGAGTTGATAATACTTTTGATGTCCCACCTGAACAACAAAATTATGTATAAAATGAGGATGAGGGAACACCTAATGAAGAAGATTCATCCCCTCCATATTTTGGACATTTTTTATATATCATTTTTCAATCCAACTTTGAAACCGTACATAGTAATCAACATCCTTATAATACTCATAGTAAAAACCAGCCTGAATATCAAAACAAATATGCACCTAATGCAAACATAAATACAACATCAAAACAAATGTAATGGGTTCAAACCTCAAAGATTTTTTATTTCTCTGATCTAGAATACAACCCTATTGAGGATTTTAAGAGGTTAAAATCAAATATTTCAATCTATGAGGTGCTTAATTTTAACCTACATCCAATGGAAAATGTTACAAAGCATAGCTAAAAATAATAACAATAAAATGAAAGATTCTCTAGAAAAAATGGAGCTAAAAAATAGTAGTAACAAGGGGAAGGATGTTTTAGACAAAAGTCTACCTGAAAACAACAATAAAAAGAAGGATGTTCCAAATAAAATCATAGCAATTCTGGATAAATACCCTTGGACACAACAAATAAAAATCAAAAACCCCCAAATCCTTCTCCCACACCATGAAAGAGGTCTAACGTGCCACCGTTTTTATTAACATTTGAAATCTTTAATAGAAATGTGCATAATTGCATGGTGGACTTTGGGGCTTCCTCAAATGTGATACCTTTGTCAGTTTGTCAAACAATCAATGTTGATGTTAAGCCATCTAATATGAAAATCATTTAGCTAGATAGAACTATAGTTACTGTGGTTGGGTAGCTTAAAGATGTTTTGATCAGGTTATCATCCAATCTGAAATTACATCAATTGATTGACATAGTAGTAGAAGACATTCCAGAAGTGTATTGTATGCTCCTCAGAAGGGATTGGTCTGAAAAACTTCATGGTTATTTTTCTACAAATTGGTCTCACTTTTGGTTGCCACTCAATGGTCAACCAAACAAACTTTGGGTAAACAAGGAACATTATTTGAAATATACAATCACAGATATGGATGATCCAAACAAACCTTTTGTCCCAAGTGTGAATGCATTAGAAGTTTAAGGTATGAATACCTTCTTTGGGAAATTGTTTGCTAAAATATCTACTATTTCAGACCATGATCAGCAATCTGAAATATCAATCTGCACTCAAGTAATGGCCCCATATCATGCTGAAAATATTGTAGATAGTTGTGAGAGAAATCAAATTTGGTATTTGTACTTTGATGGGTCCAGATCACATGAAGGAGAAGGTGTCAGTTGTTTATTGATATATCCCAAAGTTAATAAGACACTCATTTCTTGTATATTATAATTTTATTGCACAAATAATAAAGAAAAATATGAATCTCTCTTGCAGGGACTCAAGAAAGTCATTGACCTTGAAGTCCAATGCTTAGTTGTATTCGACAATTCTGAAAATATGGTCAAGTAGGTAAAAAAAAATCCATTCACTGTGTATTTGTTCATCTTAAAAACTACCATACTCAGGTATGGAAATTGATTAATATATTTGTCGCCTTTAATATAAATTCTATTCCTAGATCTAGTAATTTTGAAGTACATTTGTTGGAAAATATAGCATCGAAATTATTTCTTGCTGAAGGTTTCTCTCCTAATTCAGTTTATGTTGAATTAATATTCAGGCCATCAATTCTAGATAATATCACTAATTGGCAGGTGTTTGATGATTATCAACATATCACAAATGTTTTTCATATGGAAGAAACTTTCCAAGGTGTCGTAATTGAAAAAAACACTCACGACAAAAATCTTCGTGATTTTACGCTAAAATTTGATCCACGATCGGCTGAAAGCTCATCTGACATGGTAAATTCTATCCCTAATTCTTTCATCACATTAGAAAAATTTAATGATTTACATGAAAAAATTAAGAGAGTAGTTAATTGTAAAATGAATAGTTCCTCTGTCCAATATGAAACTATAAACTTAGGAACACATGATCAACATCAGAACATTAATTTGGGCAAAGGGTGTACACAACAAGAAAAGTCAGATTTTATTAAACTTTTCAAATAGTTTAATGATGTGTTCACTTGGACTTGTGATGATCTAAAAATATTTGATCCAAACATAATACAACATGTAATCCCCATGAAGCCTAAATCCCAACCGTTTCAAAAAAAACTAAGAAAGATGCACCCAAAGTTAGATCCCACAATCAAAACATAATTGAATACGTTGTTAATAGCTAATATCATCTTTCATGTTTTACATACCCAATGGGATTCCAGCTTAGTCCTAGTAAGGAAGAAGAATGGGGAAATACATCTTTGTGTCGATTTCCCTAACTTACACTGAGCCTCTAATAAGGAAAATTACCTTGTTCCTCCTATGGAACATATCTTACAACATGTATCTGTTTCTGAAAGACTATCCTTATTGAATGGTTTTTTGGGATACAACCAGGTCACAATGTCCCCGTTAGATTATCTTAAAACAACATTCTAGACCCCTTGGGGCACTTATTCTTATCGTAAAATGTCGTTCGGACTAATTAATGTTGGCGCCACTTTCCAAAGGGCCATGGATATTGCTTTTCATGGACTTATAAATCATTCGTTGGTTGTCTATTTGGATGATGTTACTGTCTTATCAAAGAATAAAAAATATCACCTATCTCACCTAAGGAGTGTATTGGGACGTTGTCATAAATATGGCATTTCAGTGAACCCCAAGAAATCAATGTTTGTTGTTGATCAGGGAAAGCTAATTGGTTTTGTAGTATCAAAAAATGGAATGATGATAGATCCTGAATGAACACAATCCATAGCCAATCTTTCTCCTATGTCATCCAAAAATTCTATGCAATCTTTTCTTGGTAAAATAAATTATGTCAAACGTTTTGTGCCTAGTTTTTCTGAGATGGTTAGACCCTTGCAAAATATGATAAAAAGGGATGTTTTTTTTAAATGGGGATCACATGAAAACCAAGCCTTTAACACTGTTAAACAAGCTATAACAAAATCTCCATCTTTGATAAGTCATGATTTTACAAAAGACTTTACCCTCTACAATTTTGCATTAGATAGATCATATGTTGGAGTACTTACTCAGAAAAATGATGATGATAATGAAATCCCCATTTCATTCATGAGTTCTTCCTTTAAAGGAGCATAATTGAAATATCGCATAGTTCATCAGCAAGATTTTGTTACTTTTAAAGAAGTAAAACACTTTAGACCTTATCTTTTCAAATCTATAACTAAAGTCATTGTCCTGTACCGTGCACTAATAAATTTATTAGTTCAAAGATAGCTTGGGAAGAAGAGGGATGACTGGATGACATCTCTTCAATAATATGATCTTGATATTAAACTAGTCTGAATTGTTAGAGGTCAAGGTATTTGTAAATTAGTGGTTGATTTAGTTAATCTACCTGATAATGAACCCGTCTTACTGGACGATACATTGTCTGATGAAACACAAATCTTTTGTACACAAACCATGCCAAATTATTGGTAAAATGATATTACGTTTTAATTAATACATGAAACTACTCCACAACATATTTTCCCCAAAAGTAGAAGAGGACTATGGATAAAATATTCAACTTTTCAATTAATTAATGATGTGCTTTTCAGTAAAAGTTTTGATGGTGTATTGTTATGCTTCCTAGAATAGGAAGAATTTGAAAAGGTGTTGGCTAAATTGCATTCTAGGAATGTAGGAGGCTACTTTGGATGAAACAAATTGCTCATAAAGTCCTTAGAGATGGGTACTATTGGCCCACATTGTTTAAAGATTCACATTCCATAGAAAGCAAATGCAAAATATGCCAAAAGGCTGCAGGACGAGTCAAGAAAGTCGGTTTCCCTTTGCATCTTGTTACAATCGATACACCATTCTAATGATGGGGCATGTATATCATAGGGACTATAAAACCAATCTTCTCGCATCAAAATAAGTAAATTATCATGACAACTGACTACTTTACTAGGTGGTCTGAATCCATGCCTCTAAGAGTGGTCAACACTAATAAGGTGATTTTGCTCCTAGAAACTCATATCGTTAAGCATTTTGGGATACAACAATGTCCATTTTTTGACAATGATTCTTATTTTCCCTCATTGGACATGGAATTTTATGCTTTAGAAGAAGGAATCAAGTTAAAATATTCTTCCAACTATTACCACCAAGGCAATGGTCTGGTTGAATCAATGAATAAAAATTTAGTCAAAATCTTAAAAAGAACAATGTCGAGCAATCACAAAAATTGGCACACGACCTTGTTTATCGCACTATTGGATGACAGGCTCACCCCTAAAGAATCCATCGGTAACTCCCCTTTCTTCCTTGTGTATGGAACATAATCTATTCTTCCTCCCAATGTCCTATTACCATCACTTCAGCTATATGAAAAGGTTTAGGAGGAAGAATTCCCCTCCCCAGAAAGTTGAATTAACACTTTATTTAAACTTTAAGAGACCAAAAAACAAGCTAAACATAAATTAGATCAGCATCAAAAAATTGTTAAACGATGGTTTGATGAGATCTCATCCTTCGATATAAACTTCAATGTAGGAGACCTAGTTTTTAGGTGGGATAAGGCACATCAAGATAAAGGGGAACACACCAAGTTTCAGAATCTATGGGTGGGACAATTTATTGTTAAAGAAAAACTAGGTCCTAGTTCTAATCATCTCCAAACTCTAGAGGGATATCCATATACATTTCCAGTAAATGGGAAGGCTCTCAAAAAGTACTTTTCGTGATCTACTTGTAAAAATTTAGTTTGTAAATATCTAGTTTGTGGTGTGTTTTTTCCTTTTCTTTTAGTGAAATTTATTTTTTTCTTTTCCTGGCATTATGATGTTATTTTCTATTGTTCAAAACTGATCATCATGAAGGAATATGGTTTTAAAAGACTGATTTTCCTATTGATTTTCAAGCCACCAGCGAGAGTTCAACTCTAGTATTGAAACTAAAAAATATACCTTAGCCTTGATGGTTAAATTTTAAATCTGGTTGCTATCATTTTTCTTTCCCTTTTCCTTATAAAGGATTGTTTCATAAAATTGGTCTAACCCTTGACAATCATGTAGATCTTAATGATTATTACGCAATCCCTCGTTCTAAAGGAACTTTTTGGATTTGGTTCCCCATATTTTAGAAAATATATCCTTGAGAGATTAATTTCAAATACCATGATTGGATCTCTTGTGTTTTCAAAGTAAAATTATACAAGTTTCTAGTTGAAGGTTGGAAGGTCTCATCATGAGCTGGTCCATTATGACCATGGAGAATCTAGGGAAGTTACATTACCATTTCTAGTTACCAAGCCAGCATAATGGCCTCCAAATTTATAAACTACAGGACATGAGTTATCATCATGAGTCGACTTGCTCACTTTCTTGGACCTCTATGGATGACACTGCTATTAACTGGTTACCAAGCCAGAGTTATGATTTTCAGTTTGTCCATAAATTTCCAAAAGAATCAAAATAAAAAATTCCAGGATCGATCTACCATGTGTTCTTAAATACTAGATGGGATAGAAGCATTTGATTTGGTTAAAAGGAAACCATGTCGAGGCTATGAACACATGTTGGAAGCAGTTTCCATTCCTATTGTATCGAGGTCCTACTCATAAATTCTCAGGACTCATGGGGGAAACCATATTTTAGATATCAATCCTTAAAAGAATTGTGTTCTTTAGTTTGTGAATTATGGATACACCAGTTTATCATACACAACCAGGGCTAATATCATTACTATAAAGACCAAATGAGAAACTCTCAGAGGAAACTTGGATATCTGACAATATGATCCTTCTAGCCTTCATGATGTGATGTTTTCACAAGAACGAAGATAATTGCGTCACCCAGTGAGTCACCATTTGTTTGTTGCCCAACTGACATCTTGTTTTTCATTGTCATTTGAAATACAAAATCATTCCTTATACTCACTGCCTAGTATGTCTATATGTGTCAGATTGACTGATTCTATTGTGTATAAAGGTGTGATTGTTTATTGCTAATCAGTCTTTTTTTGTTTTGGTTATTTTCATGTGAACATGTTTGTGTCACTTATTGATCGTTTTCCCTCTAAAATTTCATGACTGTAAAGCATGAAATTGAAGATTCTTTTCATGCAAATTGTTAATCGAACTCTTATGAAAGTATCTCTTTACATGAGTTCAAGATTATTTTTTGTTCTCCTTAACTAATCCAAGGTATGAATAATATGTTCTTTGAACTATGTTTCAAATGGAAGATATATGAGTTGTGTTCAAAAACCTAAGTATGATTCATTTTCTAAAAACTAAACTCGATTTGAAATGTGTAAGTTTGATTTAAATAAATTCTAAGCTAAGTTGGAGGGTCAAGCGTAAACTACAAACTTGTTTAAAAGTATTGATTATTTGATGTAACATGGTTCTATATAAAATCTACCCTCTCTAAGTGGTCTAAACATAACCTTCAACAATTATCATTTTCATATCAAAACTTAATGCTAAATGGTGATTACCTATTTTGGCATGACCTTTCACTTGTCACATTAATTATTACTTTGTGTTGTGTTAATGTCCTTGAAATTGGGTCAGTAGTTCATGCCAGGTCATGAGGGTTTCATGTGCTTGTTAGCTTCGAACCTCTCTGTACTATGTTCTATAGGAGGAAATCATTTTTTGGAGTGGGAGATAATGGTAGAGCATCCTCAAATCCTCAAGTGTTTTTTTATCATTAGGTATGTTCGTTCAACCTCCTTCCTTTTTTATGGGTTTGGTATATAGCAGTTACATATTTATCTCCTTGATGTAAAATGTTTATGTGTCTTCTGGTTTACCCCTATTGAGTATATGGCTCCTCTAGTTAGGATAGAGATGAATTTACCACAAACCTTGTTGTCCTATGACGACACGGTTGATAGCCTTACTCAGGTCGATTGGTTAGAATTTATCGAGTCATCTAATGGTTTTAATTTAGAAGTGGCAAGGGAGTTTGCCAGTAGTTTTGATGGCACCAAAGCCCAAATTGGGGATGTCGAGATACAGTTCATGAATGAACTCATTTCGAAGGAAAAGAGTCTTCCTCAAAAAGGTGAAAGGTGGTTTAAAAACATTAGGGTAACCGAAATTCCTTAGCGGTCTATGTTGGTGTCCAAGAAGTCACAATACCATATAAAGGGTATGCCTCTAGAGCTATTTAACACCAGTTGGCATAGTATATTGTTGATAATCAAGCAATTCATTACCTGTGAAGGGAGTTTCAGCCTAGTGTTTTATTTTCATATATGGTTGCTTATGGTTTTTCATGGGTTTAATTTAAATTTTCCCTTCTATTTACTTAGAAGCTTGCAAAAAATGTTGAATTTTATCAGCAGTTGAACCCTAACCCTGAGACCAGCTCGTTTCACCATGACTTAATTCACATGTTGTTTGAATTCCATATGGTTAGCACATAGGACACCAGGCAAGGTTTTCTGGTACAAAATGAATTCTTAACCCAAAAAATCGACCCTTTCATTGATTCAATGCAGGCTGTTGAAGATCATGTCTCTCCAAGGCTTCTCCTAATTCCCCTCATGATTTTTTGAATTGAGATTAAGTTTCAAAATGACCCTATCATTTCATCCTATTCCCAAACAGTGGCTTTTCCTATGTCTATATTGGAGCCCAAAAGACATGGTTTTGTGCCTAAGAAACCTTTACAAGTTGTCCTCAGTCATTCAAGAAATCAGTCATTAAATGTTGATAATCAGTCACAGTCTACAAGACCAGTTGTTAGTGAGAAACATAAAGAACAGGGTAAGCAAAATAGGCATTTACAGGAGGACTGTGAAATCGATTTTAAAAACAAAAGGAACGGTCGCATCCTTTCTAGAATGATAAGGAATAGGCATAAACTAACGAATGATCCCATACAAACGATTATGATAGATGATCAAAAATCAGTTGAAGTTACAAGCCTGGAGTCTGCAGAGGTTAGTCATCCATAGTATGAATTTGTTTCTAATTTTCCTATGTTCCTCCAAGAATATGAGGGGCTCTTAGGAATCTGAGTCGATCTAAATTCTACGTTGGTACAAGGAAAGTCCTCATAATCAGACAAACAACAACCTCTCTTGAATTTGGAACCTGTGTGTTGTGACGAATGTTTAGCATGGGTTCAGTGGTATTAAATAGACATCCCATACCTACAAATGCACCTTAACAAGGATACGATGCAGAATATAGATATTGAAAGAGAAAATTGGGATTTGAGGTTTAAAATACAACAAAGTGTTCCTCAGGAAAACAAGAAACCCAAAAAATCGGGAGATATTATTATTAAGAATTTAACCAATGGCAATTCTATTATGAGATCAGAGATGCACAAATCCTCTTTTTCCAACGTTTAATTTGGGTAAATAAATATGTTTTTTTATTTTTATTTTTATTTGTTTGTTAAGCATTAGTTCTTGCATTGTTTTTTAGACTATCTACAAAATCAAAGATTCTATATTTAGTTAATGAGATTTTTAATTGGATTTTAATTTTAATTTCAGGTCTCAAAGGGAACAGGAAGATGTCTTGTGCACTATTTGGTTAATGAAGACCTTGAAGTTCTTATGTCTTAGAAGTAAGATCTATTTCAATTCAGAATATATTTGAATAGTTGTTATAACAAACTTTTATAAGTTATTGTAAACATTATTATTAAAAACTTAGATTAGACTTTAGTTTTAAAAGTAGTCCCTGAGGTGTAGGACAGTCGGTGACAGAGTGTGTTGTTAAGCCACTCCATGTTGTTAAAGTCACCGGTTCAAAACCTGCGGGGACAAAAAATCCAACCATGTTAAGGGTTGGTGTGGCTCAGGCTAGGTGTGATCCCCGAGTGATTTTGACGGCTTAGATGCCCCTGAGTCATAGTTTCTCAAGCCATAGGTTAGTAGCGTAGCCAACAGGTCCCGCACAAATTAACAAAAAAGAAAAAGTATTTAGTTTTAAAAATACTCTATTTATTCTTGTGTAATGCTCTTTTTATGCATGTGCATGCTCCATTATTCTCCTTTTTCCCATACCCAGGCTCAAAATAGTTCCAACTATGTGGTACCTTTAGTTTTTTGTGAAACATACACAACCATTTAAATACACGAGCATTTTGTAACTAGCCTGTGAAACCATATGACCAAATCCAATGTTGATCCATAAGTATGTTCTTCTCCTTAAGGTGATTGTAGAACAACTGAAAACACTATTGTACATAGGCTAATTCATGGCACCGATCATGACTTATGTAGAAGTGATACTCTTTCAATATAACTCTATTTTGTTCATTACTATCATGCCCATGCCTGTGTGTGATATGTACCATTATGTTGATATGATATGAGTGATAATATTATCTTTGAATATCATTTTATGGTTGAATTGTGTATTTCTCAGCAAAATCAACCACTCATAACACATTACCAGCAGGAAATGTATCTCCACATAATCTAAAATTATCGTCATGCCATCGTTCCACAAGGACATGATGAACATAATGTCGTGTCTTTTCGACAAAATCCTTCATGAAGTCACAAAATCGTACTTGGGAAGTAACCAATTGTATATATTTTCTTTCATGTCCTCCATCAATATCATATGTCACATATTTAATCTTTGCAAGGAAACCTCCTTCCTTCCCAATTCATACTCATCGCTTACATTGATCCACTTACTTTGTAATGTCATTCTACCGCACCTAGGGAATGTTCCATATAAACATTCTTTTTGATAAATTGTAAAACCCTCTGGCATTATACACAAGATACGTTTAATAAAGTCTGTAGATGACGACATAGGAAATATAATTGGGAATTCTTGCAAAATGATGTTATGCAAAATACAAAATATGTGTGTGTGTGTGTGTGTGTGTGTGTGTGTGTGTGTGTGTGTGTGTGTTTGTGTGTGTTTGTGTGTGTTTGTGTCATAATAATAACCATACTCAATTTGATATCTACGACAACACGTTTTACAAATTGTGTTTATTCGAACATACCAAGGCTCACATTTATGGAAAGATCTTTGGCCTAAGTTAAGTGCACTATATACTATTTTGAATATCTCATACAATTATGTCTATGTAATGTCAAGAAAGTGTTTAATATCGGGTTCATGGTCCCTAGATCCCCTTCTCAATTTTAGTACATCGTTTTGGTTGGAAGAGGGCCTTCAGGGTCCCTAGATCCCCTTCTCAATTAACTTCATGTTAGAATGAGGTAGCCTTCTAGGGAAGGCCCACAAATATGTTGGGGCATCTGTGTCGAGGCTATATTGTCTATGAGAATAATTTTTAATGGTTTTGACATTGCATTTCAAGACGTGAGAGGTTTGTTGTAGAAAACAATGTTTTCTTATGATCTTGCTAACAATTGACTGAGACAAGACACGTCGGGATGAATTGCGTTCTTTAGAATGAGAATTATTACCAATTGTAATCTACAAGGTTTCTAACAATATGATGATTTTTTTCTACACTTTTGACTGTTTTAATGCCTAAAATTCTCCTAACAACAGAAAAAATTCTAGATTTTAACAAAGATAAAAAAAACATTGACATTTAGCAACATCGGATTTTGGTTCAAAATATTCTTGAATTATTTTATCAGAGTGATAAGGAATAGTACGGTTAGGGAACTTAACTTCAAGTGATGCTATATCACTTTCATCGACCTGAATGGGATTATGATTTCTTCACCATGTTGTGCTCAGTCTACATAGGGATGATGAACCTCTATTTGAGCACTCTTGACCCCCCTATTGTGAAGTTAACAATGTTGTAATTCTTTCCCCCTAAATAATTGATGGATCAACTGTGGGAGGAGAGTGTACATGATAATGTCTAGTTTTTGGAACATTTGACTGTCCAATAAGAGATTCCACCAGATGACCTTCTTCACCACAATGTTGTACACCAATTGCCTCTATAATTTCATCCATTGTATAATCAACTCCATGAATATCCTCCATCATTTGATCATCCAAAAAAAGTTGTCTTGATGAGATATTGATTGGATTTCTCTCTAATGAACTATTGCACTTTGATTCTGGTGATGGACGAGAAACAATAGTTGCATCTATTTTGATAGAAATTGGATTTCCCTCTTCTGAAACCCTACACTTTTACATACATACCTTTTCTTTTTCTCTTTCTTATACCTTTTCAATCAATTTTTTTTTTTCTTGAGGAATTTTTTTCTCGAATCCAGTGTTTTCCCATGTTTAAAGATAAAAATTGGCTTCCAAACACCCACCACAAATTTGTCTTTGTATAATGTAATAAGGCACAACCAAGTGGAAAAAATTGCTTTTGTATTACAAAAGAAGACACATATAATAATTCCAATTCTAATTTCACTTGGACAAATTTGTCTTCCAATTCCAAGAAGACATAAGAAGATACAAACAACAATTATGATTGCACTTGGATAAATTTTTCTTCCAATTCCAAGAAGACACAAGAAGATACAAACAACAATTCCAATTTCACTTGGACTAATTCATCTTTCGATTCCAAGAAGACGCAAGAATATACAAACAATAATTCCAATTGCACTTGGAAAAATTTGTCTTCCAATTCCAAGAAGACACAAGTAGATACAAACAACAATTCCAATTGCAATTGAAAATTTTGTCTTCCAAATTATTTTGCAATGGTATGGAAATAGCACAAAAGTATCTATGAATCTAACACGAACACTAAAATAAGTAAAACATGTAAGTGTAGGTTGTTGTTTTCTAAAGATGAAGCTTATTTTTGTCAGCCATGATATAGATGAGGTGGGGTGTGCTTGGCACCAAAACATTTCCAGCAGGAATGTGTATGTGTTCCTAGAACGCATGTTCACTAAAGTGTGTGTATGTTCTAGGAATTCGTATGCATTCCTACTGAGCATAAATGACCAACTTAGTCAAGTCATAGGAGCATGTGCATGCTCTTAATGCAATGGATATAACATTTAATATACACCAAACCTCTTTATGAATAAGTTAGTATAGAGGTATGGGGACAACTAAGGGCTAAGGGGTTAGGATTGAAAGTGTTTTCAAGGATAGATCAATGGTTAGAGCACCAAGATGTGGGTGATGTGGGTGCAAGGGTTGTACACAATTTATATGTATAGTGTAGTCAGGGCCTAAGTGAATATAGGGTTAAGGATTGAGTATAAGTTATTCCTAGCCTTAGATGGAGCTAGGGGGGTCTATGGCATGGTCTACGTTAAGCTCTAGGTCGAAATCTAAATCTAGATCTAGCTCTATGTGGTGGTCTAGATCATGGTCTACGTCAATCTCTTAGTCTCCTGACAAGATATTTAGAGGAATGGAACCTACAATAATTAACATTATGACCATTTGGAGGCTTAAAGATTATGATATTGCAGTGCAACCAAATTTAAAGAACCATTTGGAGGTGGAGAGATAGTGAGATTGCAATGAACCGTTTGGAGGCCAAGACATCATGATATTACAATACACCCAAGTTGAAATGACCATTTGAGGTGGAAAGATGTGATATTGCAGTGCATCCTTTGGAGTGTCAGATCAGATCAGATTATGATTATGGTTATATTCTATATTTTCTTGGAAGGGGTGGAGATAAAAAAATTCACTGTAAAGAGAAAATCATTTACATTCATTTCATTTTCAATTTTTCTTTTACAGTTTCTTTTTACAGAGCATAGAAGAGTAGTTATGAGATTTGATTTCACAAATATACAAAGTAATATTATTTATGTGAGTGTATTAATCAATATTTGTGTGCAGGTTAAAGATAATGAGTAATAGAGGAAAAACAACAAGTCATGATAGGTTTCATTATTTTGGACATTGTCAAGCTTTAGGTCAACGTCTAAATATAGATCTGTCTCTATGTTGTGGTCTAGGTCATGGTCTACGTCAAGCTATGGGTCATCGTCTAAATCTAGCTATAACTCTATGTCATGGTCTAGGTCCTGGTCTAGTTCAATGTCATGATCTATGTCATGGTCATCATATAGGTCTAGGCCATGCTCTAGGTCTTACCATGTCTAGATGTTGTTATGTCTAGGTTTAGGTCTAGTTCTTGAAATGTCTAGGTCAAAGGTCATTTATTTCCTTGCGATGTAGGGAGGAGGTATGCAGAGAGAGGAATAAACTGAGTGTGAGAGGGGGAGATGGGAAGAAAACGAGAGTGGGGGATAGGGAGGAAGGGCGGGGTAGAGAGTGAGAGAGTGAGAGTACAGGGGTTTTACATCATGGTCTATGTCAATATATAGATCATCGTATAACTCTATATATATCTCTATCTCTTGGTCTAGGTCATGGTCTATGTCGAGCTCCAGATCATCATATAAATCTACCTCTAGCTCTATGTCATTGTCTAGGTAATGGTATAGTTCTATGCCATGGTCTACATCATGGTCATTGTATAGGTATAGGTCATGCTCCAGGTATTTCCATGCCTAGGTATTTCTATGTCTAGGTGTTGACATGTCTATGTCAAGGCCATTTATTTTTTTTCTATGTAGGGAGGGGGGATGCAGAGAGAGTACAAAAGAGAGTGTGAGAGGGGGAGAGTGGAATAAAAATAGAGTGAGGGACATGGAGACAAATAGGGGAGGTACAAAGTGATAGAGTGAGAGAAAGGGCAAGGAAAGAGGGAAGGGGGGTTAGATAGATGAAAAGAGAGAAAAGTGGGGAGAGTGGGGGAGAGAGGGCGATATAGGGAGAGAGAGAGCATGGGTTAGATGCAAGAGGTAAAGATAGTATGGGATAGAGATGGGTTGTTTGAGAGTGTGATAGGGTGGGAGAGGAAGACCAATAGGGGGGGTTAGAAAGAGAGAGGTGGGAGAGAGAGTGAGAGTGAGACTAACAACAAGGAGAGAGAGAAATAAAGAGGTGGTATATGTAGGATACAAAGTGTGTAGAGACAGTGGGAGGGAGGTATAAAGAGGGGAGAGAGAGAGGAAAAGAGAGAGTGAGAGTGAGACTAGCAAAA
>SNQJ01S0208642.1:0-16157 GCA_010110895.2 Picea sitchensis | reverse complement strand
GCATGCATCTTCACCAGTACACCTAGTTTTCCATGTTTCATGCTTAAATAAGGTTAGAGGTGACAAGATTCTAGTTTAAACTATATTTCCATAACTTGATGGGGAAGGAAAAATCATATTGGAGATTGAAGCCATCAATGACACAAGAATTCGTCGCCTGAGGAATAAATCCATTTCAGAGTATCTCATTAAATGGAGGAAACTACCGGCTGAAGATTCCACTTGGGAAGATGAGTCTTTCATATAGAAGCATCCAGAGTTACTCAAGCATTTTGGACAACACTTGTCTCAAGGGGAGGGGCATGCTAAGCCCTAAATAGTGGCTCATTACCCCTTAATTAGGGTAGATTACATTAGTAATGTTATTTTATTTATGTCATCTTTAGTCCATTAGTTGTAATTATATCTCCTAGTCTCCTATATATACCAAGGAGACATTCTCATTTGGAATCATCTTGTAATTGAACATTTATGAAGGCATAAGGAGGTTTCTCCCTCTAAGAGGCTTATTATATGAATTTCTCTCTTTTTTAAGGCATTGAGTACTTATTCTGATGTTTTTCTATCCTATATTGATATTTGGTTCCTAACAAAAACATTGATAAGGTGTAAAGAATCGAACATTTCCCTCATCAATGAAAAATTCATAATGATGTTAATTGATGGAATCGTACTATGACACATATCTTAGCTAAAGGCATCAAGGTGTATCTGATAAAAATCAAGGTAATATTAAATTTCCCGACTCCATCTTCAAAAAAAAAATTACAAAGCTTCTTAGGATATGTTGTTTATTATCGTTGCTTTATTGAAAAAATTTCACAAATTTCTCATACATTATTCCTTGCTTATCAAAGATTTAGAGTTTTTATGGACAAAAACATGCTAGTATGCACTTGACAAAATCAAAACTAAGGTGTTTGAGGCTCCCATCTTAAGACGATGCAAATGGTCCCTCCCATTCTATATTTCCACATACACATCAGACACTTCCATTGGAGTTGTTCTAGGGAAATGCGAAGGAAAGGATCCATATGCGATCTACTGCATCATCAAGAATCTGTCACCTGCAGAAGTAAATTATACGATAACAGAAAACGAGCTTATGACGGTAATACATGCAATTCATAAATTTCAACATTACATTATAGTATATCCCATAATATTTCACACTGACCATGCTGCCATAAAATATTTAATGAATAAACCTATCACCAATGGTAGGGTAACTAGGTGGTTATTGTTATTACAGGCATATGATATAACCATCTTGAATAAACCGAGAAAAGATAATGTAGTGGTTTTGAGACGCACGTCTAACGAAAAATGAGCCACTTGTAGACGATTATTTTCCTAACAAGCACCTATTTGTGGTTTCTAATAACTCTTCTTGCTTCATGGATACCATTAACTACTTGGTTGCAGGTAGACTACCACATAATTTATCTCCAAAAGAGTTATAGAATATCATCAAACAAAGTTGGAGATTCTCATGGATTGATGGTTTCCTCTTCCACACAGGATTGGATCTCATTATTAGAAGATGTTTACAAGAAGACGAGATTCGTGAGATATTGAAATCCTGCCATGACAACCCATGCAAAGGCCACTTTGCAGACAAGAGGATTGGGTACAAGGTACTTCACCAAGGATAGTATTGGCCCAATATCTTCAAATGTGTAAAGGAATATACAAAGTGGTGCGATTACTACTAGCGCATGGTAAGAACAGTTCAATCAAACGAGATGTCATTATATCCATAGTTGGTATTAGAACCATTTGATAAATGGGCCCTGGAATATGTACGGTCGATCAATCCTTCTTCCCACTATAACTCCTATATCCTATTCTTCACATATTATGTCACAAAATGGATGGAATCCAAAGCACTCTCGGTTGCAAAAGAATAAGTAGTAGTGGGATTTCTTCATGAAGAAATATTTGCTAGATTCGGGATACCTTGGGATATAATTGTTGATGGAGGAATGAAACTCACTTCAAGTCTCATTAGAAACTTGATGGAAAAATATAAGATCAAATACATGGTTACAACACCATATCACCAATATGCCAATGGAAAGGTAGAAGGGACAAACAAAATCCTTGAGGCTATCATCACCAAGACTGTCAGACTACACCTCAAGGACTGGGGTGACAGACTACCCGAAGCTCTATGGGCCTACAAGACAACATGGAGAACTACCACTGGATGCACCCCATATGAATTAATGTATGGAAATAGAGTATTGTTTCCAATCAAAACAAACATCCAGACACTTAGAACAACCGTACAACTTAGAATGGACCTAACTGAAGCTCAGAAACATAGACTCCTCTAGATCAACGAACTAGATGAACTTCATCAAGCTTCCCTACATAGAAAAACAATAATACAACATCAAATATCTCAATGGAATGACAAGTTCATTAAGAAGAAGAAATTCAAATTTGGAGAAAAGGCCTTTTTATTTGACTCCAGGTTTAAGGATTTCAAAGAGAAGTTCCACACCCGATGGCTCAAGACTTATGATATTGATATTGTATATGAAAATGGAGCCATCAAACTTCACACCATCGATAATGAGAGAAATTCTATGATGGAAAATGGACACAGAATTTGATTATATCATAAACCCCTATCCAAGGAAGCCTTTCAGAATAGGATCACTAGTGGATGTCTCGACAATGATTTGGATATTGTAAACAAAGGGGGAACCCTTGCTGAGTGATTCATTCCTAAAAAAAATTCTATTAATAATAAAATAATACACCCATGTATGAAAACCCTTTGGGGCATGCCTGGGGGGGCATGTTTTGTGAAAATCAACTTATGTTGGCTCAAGGCATGTTAAAAAAGAAGAAAAAGAAAGAATGTCACTTCACAGTTTTGTGATGGTTATTTCAATATTCTTCTAATCAAGTTTGTAATAGAATATTGTTGATGATATTAATTTTTTTTTCAGGATATGTAGGGAAGAAGAATATTGTTGTTGCAACTCTCATTGTTGCGACTCTCATTGCTGTGACTCTCATTGTTGCGACTCTCGTTGCTACGACTCTCGTTGTTGCGACTCTCGTTGTTGCGACTCTCATTGCTGCGACTCTCATTGTTGCGACTATCATTGCTATGACTCTCGTTGCTGTGACTCTCGTTTCGACGACTCTCATTGTTGCGAATCTTGTTGCTGCAACTTTATCTTGTTGCAACTCCTATTGTTGTAAATCCTGTTACTAAAACTCATGTTGCTACTACTCTTTTTTCTCTTGTTGTTGCGACTTCCACCATTTTAATTTTTGTTGTTGTAGTTATTTCTACCGCAACTCTGCATATCACTACCAAAATTCCACTATTAGGAAATCAACATATGATAGAGACAAGGATGAATACAGCCAAGATACATTGACAAGTTGCAGTTCTATCCTACAACTCTATTATTGATGCAATTCTTCTGTTGATGCAACACCTGTGTCGCACCTTATGTTGTTGCAACTCGACCTCCTGCTACGACTCTCATCTACACCACCAATGTTGCAACTCTCATCCACACCACCGATGCTACAACTCTCGTCCACATCACCGATGTTGTAACCCTCATTTTCACCACCAATGTTTCAATCCTCATGCACACCACTGATGTTGCAACTCTCATCTGTACCACTGATGCTACAACTCTCATCCCCACCACCAATTTTTCTACTCTCGATTGCACCAATGATGCCAAAACACTTATTGCTGCAAATCTTAGTGTTGCAACTCCATTGTTGCAACTCCCATTGCTGCAAGTATGATTGCATCGTTTAATTTATTCTCATCCACATAACCTCTACTGCACCTCCAATGGATAGAATAAGAAACCCCCAATTTCGATGCTAAGATTATAGCCAACATGACTCCACAAACATTTTCGCAACTCCGCTAGAGATAAAAAGGTCGAACAATCGTGGGACCAAGACACCAACACAATACTTGTAAAACTTTTGCAAGGGTACGATGATGAATTTTCCTTACAATTCACTCTGAATTTCATGGGAGAACATTCTATGGTAGAAGGTACCCTAGTAGAATCAATAAAAGATATAATGGTTAAAGTTACAATCTTTCCACGAACATGAGAAAGGTGATATTCCAGAAGAACGTCAAAGCCTAAAATTATGCAACAATTTCTTGAGCCGAGAGAAGCATTGGTAAGGAAGGGAACAAGGTTTGAAAGGCGATCTCTCCCACACCCTTGAAAATATGAGGTCATATTCATGAAACACTATTTTACATGTGACTTTCACTACGGGGCTATTTACCTTCAACATATCTAGCTCTTGGACCTCCTTAGACATGGCCAACACATCAACATGCCATACTTTATTTTCAGAACTTTACAGACTATGACGATACTCACGTAGATATTGAAGAATCCTAAGGATTCTATTTCGCACCATGGGATTATTAATATTTTGGTGGAATGTTCCCTGCACAAGGAGGGCCAAACATGGAATAATATTATACACCAGTTGTAGTTGCAGAAGAGGAAGTGGAGGCATTTCTAGTACTAGAGGAATAAATGGTTTCACTTCCATCACCAAAAGGAGCAGTGACTGCAACTCTATCTCCAAGAAATAGTGTCACAACTACATTAACCCCAAATGATGAAACTCCTTAAGACAAGAGACCTAGGAGGGAATAAATGAATAGAGGCCAGAGTATTGCAACCCCGAAAAAAAAAACCCATGAAAACGATGTCGAGGTCATCGACATCAACCCCTCCACAAAGAGAGTAAGATGGTACAAGAAGAGGCAACCACATGTTCTAAAGAAAAGAAGAACTAGGTACACCTCCATGGTTGCAACTCAATAAAAAAAAAAAAAAAAACATGTTTATCGAAAAGAACCAACATAAATGGGTGACCTAGAAGCTAATGAAGAAATGGAAATAGTGGAAAGAAATCCCTCAATTGACACACAAGAACTAGTGTAAGGGAGTAACTTGGAGGCCAATGAAATGATAGATAGAGAGGCCCTTTCTGACCCACAAGAACCAACAAGAGGTACTCTTGGAGAAGGGCTTGCCGCTATCCTTAAAATATATACAAAAAAAGAGGAACCAAAATTAGAGGCTCTTGTTGATCTGCAAGAACTAGTAGGGAGAAATTCTAGGGAACATTGTGCCAGCCCACAAAAATCATAGAAACAAGAACGAAAAGTAGAATATATTCCTAATCCATAAGAACCAGTAGGGAACACTTCAGGGGAACGATATGTAGACTCACAAGAATCATACAAATAGGAACCAGAACCAAAGGCTATTGATTCACAAGAATCGATGGGAAGCACTTTTAGGGAAGGATTTGTTAATTCATAAGAAACATAACTAGAACCTTAGGCTATTGGTCCTGAAGAAAAGGTCACTACTACACACTGGGTAAGCATTCAACATTCCTTTTCTATATATTCATTTCTTGTAAAACATAATTGAATGTCGAGGATGAAAAACTAGAAGCTACAACTCAACCTGAAAATGTTGAAGGATGAACTTGATGAAGAAAAGACACCTAAGAAGTTAGGTTACCTTATAGAAAGTTCTCTTGTTATAGGGGAATCCTCTATTATGCCATAGGAGACTGCTCAAACCAAGAAAACAAGAGAAGTGGTTGTCCAAACCATAGATTTTATGTTGATTGATAAAGCTACCTAAGCTGAAACATAGTAGGAACCAATAGAGGAAAACAAATTACAACAAGGCATAACACGAATGAAAAGAAGGAATATAGTCATCCAGAGGAAGCAGGGGAGGCAAACTATACTATCAAAAACCTCCATGGACATCTTGGTTTTTATAGCCCTCACTGATTGATGGTTGCATGGGGACATGCAACAATTTTAGGATGAGAGGGATGACAGGTTCCTAAATTGCTATATTTTTAGCACCCATTCAATAAATGTTTCCTTACCATTTTCCATTGTTCACTCTCTCTTGTTATCTTTCTCATCTAGTTTGTCTTACTTTTCACCTAGGTACGAATCTTCTTCCATATTCCATTTTTATTCCATTCTTACATATTTCTTAAAGGAAATTTTTACCTTCTTGCACTAACATTGTTATACAGGAGAAAATATAGTGACGAAAACTCCCTGTAGAAGCTACAAATCCTCTACAAGTGTTGCAACTCTGAGAATGATAGAACTGCTACAATTTCAAACATAGCCTTTGTTTCTACAACTCTGAGACAAATATTGCCAACACATCAATCAACGTTATGGCCTCAATTCAGAGATCACCCCTCACATGGAAAGGTGACGAATCACAAATGGAAAACCAAAAGAAGAAATAGTTCGCCTACCAACTGCCGCTTGACTGAACCGAGTTAGATTATTCCCCCTCTTTTCTAAAAATTAATGATATCTTTGTAAAAAGATGAACAAGATGATTCTCATGGTTGTCCATCCGTCTCCTTGTTTTATTTAGGCATCAAATGTATTTTATAAAAATCCCAGCTTTCCTTGAGCTCAGGGAAGGATTCTAGTGTCTAGATTAGGCTATATTGTAAAACTAAGAACTTCTGCAATATAATTTCCTTTCTCCTGCTATTCGCGTGATGGTGTGTTGAGTGTTCATGTTGTTTTGATTTTGTAATCGAGTTCCTTGTATAATGGGGAAGGTCCCCCTCCTTATTCAGGTACTTCTTGTAAATTAGTATAGGATTAGTGTTTCATTATTGTTTATTTACTTTCGTAGTTACTTCGTTTTGTTGCAATTCTAGGTTTCATAAACATTTAATTATAATTTAGGAACAATTAGTATTTCGTTTATTTATGTTGTGAATTTTTCTGCAACTTAGGTGTTGATAAGATTTTTGTATATTTATAACAGATCATGGATCACATGCATTGTTTCCACTCCTGTTACTGCAAGTTCGTTGTTGCAACTCTGCTTGCATTATTTACTTTACTTTGCTTACTTTCACATTTGTGACAATTTTATTCTCTAATATTTTGGGATTGATATTATGTCGATTCTATGAGTTGTCACTCTCTTATTCATCATATGATAATGTTTTTTTAATACATCTCATTGTATGTGCAATTAGATAATTGATACAACAATTCAAGGTTATCATCATACTTAAGCAAGTCACCATTAGGTACTAGTCTAATTTACTTTCCACAAGTGCGAATTACTTTTCTCAAGTGTGATTTACTTTTCTCAAGTGTGATTTACTTCTCGCAAGTGTGATCTACTTTCCGCAAGTGTGATTTACTTTCTGCACAATCTGATTTATGTTTTGTAAGAGTGATTTGCTTTCCGCAAGATGTGATTTCCTTTCCGTAAGGTGTGATTTACTTTCTTACAATGTGTGACATTTACTTTCTTGTAAAGTACAAAATCAAGAAGTAGTGTAGATTTGTGACTTCAATATTTGTCATGAAATCTTTCTTTGTAATGTTAAAAGTACTACAACTCCTTGAAATTTTAAAACACTATGCTTACATATACAGTGCATGACAATTCGTAAGAAAGATACGACCTCAGATTGATAAATAAATGCACAACTGTTCAGTTGCTTACTAAATTAATTAGGAAGTAATTGAAAAGTCTATCATATGCATCATGGCTTTGAAAGAATGTGTATTTTTTATGAAACATTTGTTACTATGGTACATTTTTTATTTACACAATCATGTATATTCTACTATAGATATAAATGTAAATATACTTATTACATTTTATTTATATGTTTGTAGATGGAACATGAAGAGACCTAACATAAAAAAAAAAATATGATCAAGGAAACATTAGGTTAAATAACCAAAGTACAATATCACCTACAAGTGATGAAGAAATGAGGCATGTAAACAACACGAGCAATGACAATAGTTCAAGTGATGAATGACAATGAATATAATTGAATGTTACTGTAAGTTGTATGTTTTGGAATAGTTGTTTATGAAGATCAAAGATTTTGTTTAATGTACTTGACATATTGTCACAATTGCATGAGGACATGTTACCAATAAGTGTAACAATTACATATTGGTTGCATTTTATTATTGTGGACCTTTATGTTGTCTCATTTTATATGTTGATGGGTCTCTTATTCATATATAATAAAATGAGTTTTTTATTTTAACGCATTGCTGAATGTCATAAAATGTTGTGTTGTTGATTAATTAATACATGGATGATTTACATTGTTACAAATGACATAGTTATTATCTGTTGGATAATGCAATAATGCAATTATTATATAAAAACACAATAACAAAAATATAAAAATCAATATTTATTATAAAAAATATTTGATTTTGAGATGATTAATTGAAAATTTGCAAAAGAAACAATTAATTAAAATATATACATATCGATGCATTGTATTCTTTTGAACTCACTAAATAGTGTGTGNAAACATTAGGTTAAATAACCAAAGTACAATATCACCTACAAGTGATGAAGAAATGAGGCATGTAAACAACACGAGCAATGACAATAGTTCAAGTGATGAATGACAATGAATATAATTGAATGTTACTGTAAGTTGTATGTTTTGGAATAGTTGTTTATGAAGATCAAAGATTTTGTTTAATGTACTTGACATATTGTCACAATTGCATGAGGACATGTTACCAATAAGTGTAACAATTACATATTGGTTGCATTTTATTATTGTGGACCTTTATGTTGTCTCATTTTATATGTTGATGGGTCTCTTATTCATATATAATAAAATGAGTTTTTTATTTTAACGCATTGCTGAATGTCATAAAATGTTGTGTTGTTGATTAATTAATACATGGATGATTTACATTGTTACAAATGACATAGTTATTATCTGTTGGATAATGCAATAATGCAATTATTATATAAAAACACAATAACAAAAATATAAAAATCAATATTTATTATAAAAAATATTTGATTTTGAGATGATTAATTGAAAATTTGCAAAAGAAACAATTAATTAAAATATATACATATCGATGCATTGTATTCTTTTGAACTCACTAAATAGTGTGTGTCACAATATAGAAAATGGTGCATTTTTTATGGGCTATAAGCACCGGTTCATATTAATTATATCGAAACACCGATGCTAAAAAATGTGAAAAAGAATTGTTGCTTTGAATGAAATAATGTACGATAATATTTATTGTTTCAAAATATTATTGTGCACATGATTACAATACACACTAGTGATTTACAAATAATATATGCACTGATATTTACATACAATTTACACACCAATGCTTAGTAACAATGAATGGTGTTGACATATCACCTCAAATATTCAAAATTTCACTTCACTTCAGTGCACATGGTAATATATGCACCAACGCATACAAATTATATGAGCATAAGTGTGCCATAAAGAAAAAAAACAATGACTCAGTGCGTAGTATTTATACAAGCACTGGTGATGCATACAAAAAATATGAATCAGTGCGTACATAAACCCAAAAAGCATTGGTGTTGCATACAAAAAAGAAGGTGGAGCCGATGCATAATAATTATAAGAGCACCATTGTTTTTTAGTTTTTTGTACGCACCAGTGCAGGCTACTTAAGACCACACCAATGCATTTTACCAATACAATCATTGACAAAAAAACCTTTGTTAAAACCTCTGTGCACCCAATTTTTTTTACTTATATGGAACATCCGTTAAAACCTCTGCTATGAATAGTAAAGGTTGTAACAAAGGTTTTTTTGAAAATTTTGCCAAATTTTGTAACATTAAAATCCTCCACGAAAATCTATGCTACAAGATGTTTTCCTTGTAGTGTCCCAAGTAGATGTAGATCTCTCTTATCTAAAGAAGACCAAATAGATGCCAATATAAACACATTTTATTCTAACATTAAAAATATGTAAATTACTATGATTAAAGAAATTCAAATTTCATATACTTCCTATTGGATTACTGAGAGGGGGGGTGAATCAGTAATAGTGTAATTATAATCTTTTTTCTTCAAATATTATATAAATGTAGAATTATTGTCCAATAATGAGCAGTAAGAAATAAACAATCACACACACACACACACAATACACCAGTGTTTTACGTGGAAACCCAAATCGGGAGAAAACCACAGAATGTTTTTTCTTATATGTCTTGAAGAATTACATTCATTGGAAGCACCAACTTCCTTTGTTTTCCAGCTGCAACTAGAAGGAGGCTCCAACCCCCTAAATTTTTAACTAGAGGAAACAACCCTAGTTTCTCGAGGGCTACAACACGAGGGGAAGCTCGAATCTAATTCTACGGATACAACCCGGAGAACCACAACCCCAATGTTCTCATTCCACAACAGCGGAAGGTGGCTACAACCACGTCGCCCTTTATCCACCGCCACCACAGAGTGAAATTAGAATGATGGAACCACTATCGCGCTATCGCCCAGTATATACCGTTGTAAGCGTGTAACAATAAATGGGCAGCGCATCAACTCGGTACCTCAAGCACATGCCAAAACAAATTGCATCAACCATGCACCAACGCAGCGGCAAGCGCAATGCCATAAACAAGTGCATCCAACCATGTACCAGAGTAGCGCCAATCATGCATCAACTTCTCATCAACTATGAATCATCAATATGTACCGCTTATCATCGCAATACACCTCATGTATGTGCTAACTTATCAACTTCTTGTCTCAACCATTTACTCAACATTTACCTCAACCAGAAGCCCTCATGAATTTCATCATACAAATCTACAGTTGCTTAGCTGCGTAATAGAGGGCGGGTGTATATGATCCCATTCACCGCCAGGCCTTCCATAACTTTAAAAGGCTCCAAGGAGACCCAGCATTTTCATCAAACTTTCTTTAGTCTCCGCATACCTGGTTTTGGATTAGTCAAACCTAACTTGGAAGTAATCATAACTTTGAATCGCCAATGTATAAAGATTTGAAACTGATGCATGAAATGTTATTCATTGTCTTTAATGAAATTCCTCCAAAGTGTCACTACTTGGAACCTCTGAGAAAAAGGAGTTATATTAAAAATGGCATCACCTTCTTTGAATTTTGAAAACTCATTCTAGAAGAGCAACCTTAATGTAGAGCATGCCCGCACAAAATATTTGTTGGGATTAGACTAAAATATTACAAAACGTACAAATATTTTCCCCTAACCAACTGTTTGGTCTCAACTGAATTTGGATATGTTGAAGAAGTTATGACATTTTACACGAAACACGATTTTGACCTTCTAGTTTCGGTTCTAGCCACAAACCCTATTTTCGCGGAGTGTAACTCCCAAAATACAACGAACCACAAAACGGTTCTCAATTTTTTACCACGGATACTTGGATATGTTTTCTCAACTACGAGGAGAAATTTCAGCTATGCGAATCATTATAGAAAAATGTTATATCGAAAATGGAGTGAGATGCCACATGAAATAACATACCTTAGAAAGCACCATCAAAGGTTTATCCTTCCAGCATTTGGTAGCCTTCTTTTCTTTACCTTCCCACTCGGAATTACGGTTTATATATCCTTGGTTACCTCAGAAAATATATGTAATTCAATATTCTCAAGTGTGTGATTCAAATGAGAGCCTTGCCTCTTATTTATACTCTCAAAATTAGCTTCCTTAAAACATCTTCCTGAGTCACTTGGCCCACTTTCTTATTTTAGGGTTACGGGTCCTCCTGAATTTCTCCATTAAATTTATTATTGGAAATGAATTTATTTGTGTATTCACTTTGGTGTAATACACTCATCCTTCACTTTATTATTTACCTTTAAAGTCTCTCACCAAACCCAGGTTTGATTACTTTGTTGACCTTTTGGGGCTTCTAGATTATATATGAGGGTCCTCCACACCGACAAGGCCATAACTCTCAAACCCGTGAGAGTTGTAATGATTCTACATACCACAAATGGAATGACATAATATCCATATAGAGATAATTATTATCTTAAAGTATATCCCTTAACTCATACCGTTACCCATCAAACAAACTTGGGTCCATTACCACATACAAAACCTAGGGTCTCCAACTTCTCATGGCTATAACTCTCTCTAGCGTGAGGGAGTGTAGCGACATTCCATACCAGGAATGACATGACAAACACTATCCATATAGGATATTTTCCCTAACAAATTCACTTTTATTCATCTCATTGTTCACAATTGGGATGGGTTCTCTTACTCTAAAAGTGTCTTCCGAAGTGAGAATTTTCACCATAAGAGGACCACTTTGGGAGTTCAACTATATTGCTTCACTTATCAACAATGAAAAACAATAATGTGAGTCATATTTACATCAAACAATGGCTGGGTCCATTACCCAAACCTTTTTACTCTGAGTCTTTCTTCAAGAGTGACATCAAGTACCAACCAACCTTAATCAACATGATGAAACTAAAATGGATAAGGTTCCTACATTGTTTGAATAAATTAGAGAGATAAAAAAAGACATCATTTAGAAAAATACCTAAAATATATGCCTTCCCAAGCTTCTATAAATTATAAGTTTCCATTGGAGAAATCTAAAATCAAAATATTGAGAAACTCCATCCAAAGTCCACTCTAAATCTACCTTTATATTTTAACTCCAGCCAAAGTCCACTCTAAATCTACCTTTATATTTTAACTCCAGCGAAACTCCACTATAAATCTACCTTTATATTTTAATGGATTGTCTACAAACTAGGGAATAGAAAAAAGTACACAAGAATTGGATAAAATCCAACAATGTCATATGCACTTTGATAGTAGTATGGTGATGAAGAGGAATTGGTAGGTATAGTCTTTTAATTTAAAATTTACATTAATGCTCAATTTAAGGGTATATTAATGCTATGTTGGAAAATATTTTAGTGCATGAAATAAATGCGACTAGTAAAGTCCCACCATTAGGGAAAAAACCCCTTTCAAAGGATCAAATTACATATTTAGAAACTTTTAAAAGGATCCTAGTAGCAACATTTGATGCTCTGAATAGAAACAAGTGTTGCATGGTAATCCTTCCAGGTTGAATAGGAATAAATTTCACTTCTGTAAAGGAATGAGGGAGAAATAGAAACTGGAAACAACATAGACAAGTGGAAGAAACTTGAAATAGGTGGTATACATCTGAGAGGATGACTCAGCGCAGGTGTGTCACATGCCATTATAAGACTAGCAGTAGGTTTGAGTAGATGAACCCCAAAAGAACCTCCTAAATTAGTTGAAATCATAATGTAATGCCTATATTAATATTGGTTTAATATGCGAATGAGGATGTCAATCCTACTACGTTTTTTTATAAATGTGACACTCCTATTTATGTTTTTCCTTGGGGCATGTATAGTTCAAATATGGGACATAGAAATTTATGTCTCAATATTAAATCAAAGTTCCCTAGAAAAAGGACAGGGAATCACACACATTAAACATTCAAATATGATAAAAATAATTTCTTGACATCCAACATACTTGAAGAAAAAAAATTAGCATTACAGGAAAAAATGTCCACAAAGGCGGTCTCCAGAAATTGTTCCAGAATTAGTTTTCTTTGAAAATTATCAAAAATTAATAATTTTATTTGTATATTTCTAGAAATTTTAAAATGCATTTGTCATATATCTGGGATTGGGGATCCAGGGACCATAAAAAAATAAATAATTACAAGAAATAGGAGTAGAAATAAGAGTGTGTGTGATAAGAGGAATACCACGAAAGAAAAGAGTGGAAGAGATATGAGTCTTTGGTTAGAGACTTCTATTTAAAGAGGTAGAACAAATGGATTGATAAAGAAAGCAAGATGTGAGAAGAGTATGGGCTACTATGAAGTTGATGTCTTTTTGTTTCTCTCATCTATGACCACTTTGGGTGTGCAGGAGTTGTTTCCCTTGATAAATTAAGCTTGTCCATTCTCTTTTTGGAATACATTTTTCAATGCTAGCTTCTACTCTTGGGGAGACCCCGTTGATTTCATCACAGATTTATATAATTTAAAATATTGTTTCTAATTTCCTTAATTTATATAAATACTATCTGAGAGCACACTCAATTTCTTCATTGTGTTTTGAATAGTCCACTAGCCATTTCCCAAATCATCTTCACCATATTCAAGGATGTAGTAAAACTTTTCTAAAGACAAGAGATTCTAAAATATCAACTTGTTCATCAAAAGGAAGATTTGCCAGTTAATGACAAGGATTTGAGATTCGTTTGGAATGTTGAACCTCTTTGGTACTTCTAGATAAGTCTATTTGGGTCGGGTTTCTAAATAATTCTTCTTTCTACATTAACCGGCACACTCATATGATTCGACAATGAGGTGTAGGTTGTTAAATTTCTCTTTCCAACATGGTTTTAATGACTTTGTGGTCCCGGTTTGTGGAGAATCCTCTTGTCTAACACCGAGATCATATTTGTTGATGACATGGTTGGAAAAAGAGATCATCGTCTGTAGATAGAAATATTCTTCATTTTTAAATTCGTAATACACCAAATTTTCTTGCAAATCATTTTCCCTTGTTTGAAAGGAAGCTATATTTTTGTGATGTTTCCTAAGAGAGCTTCAAAATTAATTTTACTATTTTTCTTTGATATTCTTCTCTACATATCCTCTATAGGATGTGGGTGTTGGCAAATTCAGTGGAAAAAAAATGCAGTGGATGCTTGTCATTGATGAAAACAGTGAGGATGGCAGAATGAGGGATTTGAAGAGGATGGAAGATGGTGACTGTCGGATCCATTAAATTTTCCGAAAGACCCATAGTCGTCAGATCTGCAGAAGTTGCGCAGAAGTTAGGCGCAGGGGTTAAGTCCTACTGAGCAGTGATCACCGTAGGGACACGCGGCAGACATCTGGAGGAGAGTCGGAGGTCAGTTCATCGGAAAATCATGGTTTCCGTGGACATGGAACTCTTGTATATGGGAATGCATTCCACGATTTCCGATAGGAAGGTTGAACCGTCATTTGTGAGAACACGTGGCAGAAGTAAACACATGTCAAACCATGAGTGACGTCAGCAAAATGGAGTTTCGGGGATAGAGACTTTGATATGTCAAAAACACACTGCATCAAGAACCCCGAAATCAATGATATGCGATTTCCACAACCGTCGAGCTAGAAGGGATCTGGGCGTTGAATCTCTGCATGAAGTACGAGTACAAATATGGTTAAGGAGATGACTCAGTGACCGTTGGATTCAAGAGCACAGACCTGATCATCATCAAGGATCAAAGATAAGTTGCATGACCTTAAAATACAAAGAGAAGTGAGTAATCGCGTGCCGTCGAGAGGAAATCTAATCTGAGCCGTTGAACTGGAAGTGAGGTGGATCGTTGATCTCTGTCATTGGGAAATCAGGGATCAGGGATTCAGGTATGTGTACATGATGACATTTTAAATGCCGAAACACCGATGCGATGTTTGACCAAGGACATGTGTTGACGGTCGCCATGGAAATTTCCTGGCCAGCAGGGCTAGCGAGTGTAAAGGAACAGACATCTGGAGGAGAGTCGGAGGTCAGTTCATCGGAAAATCGGAGTTTCCGTGGACATGGAACTCTTGTATATTGGAATCGCGACCCGCGATTTCCCGATAGGAGGTTTGAACCGTCCATTTGTGAGAACACGTGGCAGAAGTAAACACATGTCAAACCATGAGTGACGTCAGCAGAGGAATGGAGTTTCGGGGATAGAGACTTTGATATGTCAAAAACACACTGCATCAAGAACCCCGAAATCGTGATATGCGATTTCGCGAAGTAATCACAACCGTCGAGCTAGAAGGGATCTGGAGCGTTGAATCTCTGCATGAAGTACGAGTACAAATATGGTTAAGGAGATGACTCAGTGACCGTTGGATTCAAGAGCTAGACCTGATCATCGTCGGATCAAAGATAAGTTGCATGACCTTAAAATACAAAGAGAAGTGAGTAATCGCGATGTGCAAATCGCGAAATCTAATCTGAGCCGTTGAACTGGAAGTGAGGTGGATCGTTGATCTCTGTCATTGGAGAATCGGGGATCGGGGATTCTACAGGTATGTGTATGATGACATTTTAAATGCCGAAACACCGATGCGAGGTTTGACTAAGGTCATGTGATGATGGTCATATGGGCCTAATAGCCAGCAGGGCTAGCGAGTGTAAAGGAACCATCGGGAATCGGAGAATTGCGAGTCCGAAGGACTTGTGATTTTTGACATCGCAAATGCTGA
>SNQJ01S0208641.1:0-16157 GCA_010110895.2 Picea sitchensis | reverse complement strand
TTTTAAGGGTTTTCTTAATAGTTTTTAGAAAATGGTTGAAAGTTGGTTCAAGGATTCAAAATAAACACATAACTCAAATGTAAAAGCAAGAAAACATCCCACTGATTTAGTAAATGGTAATCACCTTAATAGATCAGATAATAAGGTAAATAAAGAAGGGAATATATGAGAGTATCTAGTTTTTCAATTCCATATGGATTTATTATTTCATAATATCATTGAGAAACAAGAACATGTACTTGAAGACAAACTTGATAATAAACAAAAACAACAAAGTGTTCAATGTGTTACTTAAAATCAAGAAATCATATGCATTGCAACAGAATAAATGAATTCAAGAAAAGAAATAGAATAATATATAAAATAAGATCTGACCATCAACATGCCTTTTCCATTTAGTATCAATATGGAATATAAACTATCTTGCAATGGTTTTTTACAAAAAGATCCTTGAATCCAAACTCATCCACCTTCACTTCTCCTTTTACAGAGTTTATATAGAAACAATACATAATTATCAAGATCCAAAAGAAATGGATCTGAAAACCTCCTCATCTATATTTAGTTTATTGTTTCAAATAACCAAGGAAAAGATCAAATCTGATCTCCAAGTCGAATTGATGAGGTGTCTTGTCAACTGATGTGCATGAGATTTTTTAGGAAAATAAATCTGGCAAATTCCTGAAAACTAGGGTCCAACAATTTCTTTGTATATCCCAAATGGTGATAGTTGTGTAAAATCCGAGAGAGTTTTTGTGAAGGGGCCCATTCCCAACAAAAACCTTCTTTGATTTCCAAAAATTCATCTCCATATCGTATGAAAACTTACCCAAAATTAGTGACTAAAACAAGAAATTATTTATAGTGAAATCTCTGAAAAATAGGCCTCAAATATATATTGTAATCTCTTAAAATGTGATATATGTTTAAAAACCGAGATTTATTTTTGTGAAGGGACCCATTCCCAACAAAAACCTCTTTTGGTTTCCAAAAATTCATCTCCGTAGTTTAAAAAACTACTCTTGAATATAAGGACTAAAACAAGAAAAACAAAGTATTTCCTATATTTGATTTCTGTCTTTTCTTCTTTCTGTTATGTTCATCCGGAATATTTTCTTGCTGCTTGGCATTCCATTGCTCAAAAAAATCTTTCTCATTATTCAATTTCTTAATAATACTTTGCAATTCCTTTACTCTATCTTTTTCCTTCCTTGCTTTCACTTTAAATTCTGGATATTCCTCTATAGGGGCAGGTAAATTCAGATATATAGAAACTTGAGGCTTTCTTATTTTGATCATATATTTTGAAGTTAATCCAGAACTATGATCTTCATCTTCAATGCTATCAGAATCTATGGTTTCTAGAAGGTCTTGCATATGGTCTGGTTCTGCAAAAATATCATCTTTGTCATCATAAACTACATATGTACCCTTAAACATAGATTCATATATTGAAGTTGATTTTGTGGGTGTTCTTGTCACAGGTCTCCTGGAGCACTGAGAAACCTGCTTTCCCTTCTCTTGTCTCTTCCCCAAGTCTTCAAATTCTTTCTCAGTTCTGTATAAAGAAGGTGCCCCTGCTTGGTTTTTTATGCATGTCTTGGAATCTTCTGAGTTATCTTCTATAATTATAAGATTCTCCTTTTTAATGGACAAATGGAACACTTCTTTTGAATTCAATCTGAATTTATTGGCAACTCTGGTGGAGTTTCTCCTAGGGCACTTAGGCATAGGTGTTGGCCTTTTTCTCTATTTTTGTTTGGCTGATTTCTTCGCTTTGATATTTTTGGATTTAGTTGACTGTAAATCCATTTTTAAAGACCAGATTAACCAATCCCAGGATCTTTGGACTTCATTTAAAGAGAAGACTGTGAATTTTCTAATTAAACCCTAATGAAAGAGATTGTCTTTTGTCGTAGAAGGATGGGATTGCACCCTCTTAGACATTTTGGATAAACTTTTTAGCATAAAGTAGGGTTAATTAAGAGGATAATCACCATTTATATGAATCAACAGTTTGATATGATAGAGATAAACCAAGAAAAACCTGTCTTCACATGTAATGTACATATGGATGATTAACAAAACAATGTGTCATTCTTTCCTTACCCATCTATGTGGTATTCATTTTTTCCAGTTAGGGTTTTGTTTCTCTAGAATTAGAAACTAATTTACAAATTCCATGACCACATTCTCCTTCTTCCACCATGTTTCCTTGTACACTGGCAATCTACAGGATTTATCAATATAATGTTTAGTCACATGCATCCAAAATTTCCCAACTACATCTTCGAAGCCATCCAAATTCTATGAAAACACCATCGAGATCTATTCATGATGCCCCTCAAGGGTTGAGAAAAATTCGAACCAACTAGCATCCTTGAACTTATGTTCCATATGAGGGTATGCTTCGAGAAATTTAGTGTCTTCGAGCTCTAGTCTGAATATATGGCCACTCTTTTTGGGTGCCATACCATTGATATGATCCTGTAGACAATTATGAGAAGATTGTTGGTTTTGAATCTTCAATTCTCGTGGGTTGTTAAGAACTAGACGTTACTTATTTCTTCATCCTTGCACCAATAACTGACATACTGAAATAGAAAGGTGATGATTCCATTCATGATAATCATATGCATTGATTTGATGCGGGTATGGTGAGTACATATCAATATTTCGTATGTAGATGCTATCATAAAATAGAAACCCAAAAATAGATCGTGAAGAGGCATGCAGATCCTCTAATCATGATTTGAAAAATTATGACACGATCTGGGAAGGGTGGCACATGAAAAACAATGATTATTCCTAGTGCTGCAAGAATAACGCTATTCCTGTAGCGCCTTTTTTGACTTGGAAAAGAATCTGAAAATTCAAATAATGAATCGACAAGTGACGTGACACAAAAATATCATATCAAATCCTAATCTTTAAAAACCTCAAAAATCATTTAGAAAGTCCAATAAAGATTGAAAAATAATCTTCCAAGCCAAGAGGTAAAAACACAGTTTTGATAAAAAATCATGAGAAAGGAAAGGACAAGGACTAGGGGCACCCACTCAGTCAAAAACAAGGTTAGATACTAACATTAGCTCCTTATGGGGATAAAGTTTCATGATGAAACTTTAAGAACTTGTTGACCAATGCCTTCATATCCCTCATCATCATCAACTTTTACTGTAATTATTTCACTGTCCAACCATTCCTTTATTTGCAATCCAAAAATAACAACCACAAAACTGCAAGTGGTCTTTCCATTGGGATATGGAGTCCTTATTATTGCATACTGAAAACTTGACACTACTCTCATACTATAAATTATCTTCAAACTAAAACAAACATGCTCAAAAATAAATCTTATATATGTACAACTCATACACAACTAACCAATCATTTCCTTGATCAAGTCACATCAAACTTCCAATGCGGCCATGAAAGCATTTTACTGAGAAAATGGTCTTATTTTTGGTATCTTAATTCAAAGAAATGTAGGAAAACATAATTTTTTTCAACAGACATGTAATATGAAATTTATACTTATTGTTGCATTCCACTTTCATCCCAAATGCTTCCATGTTTTGAACTTGTGGAAACATATACTCTATGTAAATAGCCACTGGGTCATGAAAATCACAACATAACTCCCAAAGGTGACATGAACAAAACTGTTGTTCTGAAATATTTTCTCCATAGTCCTTTTGAGGATCATTTCTTTTATCACAATCAAAATAAATAAGGTCATTTTGAATCTTCTCATAAGTTCCTTGGACAACAACATTCAAAACAATAATATTATCATGAAAATCAAGAGGCTCATATTCATCTTCCTTGCTACCTTTTGATACATAGCTGTCATATACAGGATCCAGTTCCTCATGGACGATGAACTCAATTTCTTCATGAAACTGTTGGTCAAATCCAAATACATCATAGACATCTAGATCTAGGACTTCAAGATCATCATCATATTCATCATATGTAGGTTGATTTGAAAAAAAATCTGAAATTTGAAATTCAAAGACATTTGTTTCATGATCATTTTGAAAGAATGAATATAAATACGTTCCCTGATTGTTATTAGAATTTTGAACATTTGACACATCTGAAAAAGTATCAGATGTATCTACATCTACTTGTTGTTCTTCCTCATCAACAATATGGTCTTCAACAAGAGTTTTTCCAGTCAACAAATTATTTTCAAAAAGACTCTCAACAACACATTCTTCATAATGATGAACATTCAGATAAGAGTTATCATAAACATGTTGACAAGTGTCAAATTCATCATGATCTTTATAAGCCTGGCATATATCTGCATGAATTTCATTACTACAATCCTTCTGCTGTAAATCATAATAAGAAGAAGATAGAACTGATAATAACTCTTCTTTCTCTTCCTCAACATAATCATACCTTTCATTTTCACTACCAAAAGGACCAGTTACTGAATATTGAGTATAAAATGCATATCCCTTGAAACAATGATAAAAAAGACTCTCAACCGGATGAAATTTCTTGTAATATGAATACAAATCATCATGAAAATCCTTTAATGATGAAATACTGGAAGCAGGAAGAGATTGGTACCATTGTCTTGCCTCTCCTTCCAAGGAGTACATAAACATTTTCAGCAATGCATCTTCATGATGAATATCAATTTGGTCCATGTATTGATAAAAATCAATCAGGTGTTGTGCAGGATGATCGTGATCATCTCCACTGAACCTTGGAAGGTAGTCTCCCCATTCATGCATAGTAGGCATGACATTTGGAAAACTAGGAATATAGGAGAAATCAAATGGAGCAAACCTACGCGAAAAAATGGATTCCATAGCCTTCGACATATTGGATTAGTGGAGTTTCCAAGGGATTCTTCCTTCATGGAGTCGCCAGGTGAATGATACAGTCAGAAAAATTGTCCAACTCCTGTTCACCATCAAGAGCTAGAATTGATTGTTGTCGTTCTCCCAGCGATACATTCTTCATTCCTCTGTCTCTGACAACGATGCCAAAAGATGTTAGTCCCTAAAGTTGCACATGACTATGAGAGGGCAAGCTAGGGCATCATCAGGTTATTGCAATGGTATTTTGAAGGGTTTTCTGAATAGGTTTTAAAAAAATGGTTGAAATTTGGGTCAAGGATTCAAAATAAACACATAACTCAAATGTAAAAGCAAGAAAACATCCCACTGATTTAGTAAATGGTAGTCACCTTAATAGATCAGATAATGAGGTAAATAAATAAGGGAATATATGAGAGTATCTAGTTTTTCAAATCCATATGGATTTCTTATTTTAGAATATCATTGAGAAACAAGAACATGTACTTGAATATAATCTTGATAATAAACAAAAACAACAAAGTGTTCATTGTGTTACTTAAAATCAAGAAATCATATGCATTGCAACAGAATAAATAAATTCAAGTAAGAAAATAAATAGAATAAGATAAGAAAGAGGATCTCACCATCAACATGCATTTTCCATTTAGTATCAATATGGAATATAAACTGTCTTACAATGGATTTTTACAAAAAATTCCTTGAATCCAAACTCATCCACCTTCACTTCTCCTTTTACAGATTTTATATAGAAACCATACATAATTATCAAGATCCAAAAGAAATAGATCTGAAAGCCTCCTCATCTATATTTAGTTTTTTGTTTCAAACAATCAAGGAGAATATCAAATTTGATCTCCAAGTCGAATTGATGAGGTGGATTTTCAACTGTTTTCCATGATATTTTTTAGGAAAATAAATATGGCAAATTCTTGAAAAATAGGGTCTAAAAATCTCTTCGTATCTCCCAAACAGTGATAGTTGTGTAAAAAATGAGAGAGGTTTTTGTGAAGGGGACATTTCTGAATAAAAAATGCTTTTGGCTTCCAAAAATTCATATCCAGATGTCATGCAACCTCACCGAAAATTAGTGACTAAAACATGAAATTATTTATTGTGAAATCTATGAAAAATAGGCCTCAAAGATAAATTATAATCTCTTAAAATGTGATAGCTATGTAAACACCCAGACATTTGTTTGTGAAGGTACCCATTCCCAAAAAAAACCTCTTTTGGTTTCCAACAATTCATCTCCATAGTTTCAGCGACTGCTCTTGAAGATAAGGACTAAAACAGGAAAAACATAGTATTTCTTGTATTTGATTTTTGTCTTTTCTTCTTTCTGTTATGTTCATCCTGAATCTTTTCTTTCTTCTTGGCATTCCATTTCTCAAAAAAATATTTCTCATTCTTCAATTTCTTAATCATACTCTGCAATTCTTTTACCCTATCTTTTTCCTTCCTTGGTTTCACTTTAAATTATGGATATTCCTCTACAGGGGCAGGTAAATTCAAATCTATAGAAGCTTGAGGATTTCTTAATTTGATCATATATTTTGAAGATAATCCACAAATATGATCTTCATCTTTAGTGCTATCAGAATCTCTGGTTTCTGGAAGGTATTTCATATGGTCTGGTTCTGCAAAAAGATCATCTATGTCATCATAAATTACATATGTACCTTTAAACACAGATTTAGATATTGAAGTTGATTTTGTGGGTGCTCTTGTCACAGGTATCCTGGAGTAATCAACAAGTTGTTTTCCCTTCTCTTGTCTCTTCCTCAATTCGTCAAATTCTTTCTCAGTTCTGTGTAAATAAGGTGGCCTTGCCTGTTTTTTTATGCCTCTCTTGGAATCTTCTGAGTTATCTTCTATAATTATAAGATTCTCCTTTTTAATGGATGGATGAAGCATTGCTTTTGAATTCAATATGAATTTATTGATATCTTTGGTGGAGTTTCTCCTAGAGAACTTAGGCACTGGTCTTGGCTTTTTGCTATGTTTTTGTTTGGCTGATTTCTTCCCTTTGACAATTTTGGATTTATTTGACTATAAATCCTTTTTTAAATATTAGTTTAACCAATCCCATGATCTATGGAATTCATTTAAAGAGAATACTACCAATCTTTTAATTAAACCCTGATGAAAGAGACTATCTTTTGCTGTAGCAGGATGGGATTGCACCCTCTTAGACATTTTGGATAAACATTTTAGCAGAAATTAGGGTAAATTAAGAGGGTAATCACCATTTAATATGAATCAACAGTCTGATATGATAGAGATAAACCAAAGAAAACCTACCTTCACATGTAATGTACTTGTGGATGATTAGAAAAGCAGTGTGCCATTCTTTCCTTACCTAGTTGTGTGGTATTCCCTTTTTCTAGTTAGGGTTTTGTTTCTCTGGAATTAGAAACTAATTTACAAATTCCATGACCACATTCTCCTTCTTCCACCATCTTTCCCCATACACTGGCAATCTACAAGCTTTAGAAATATAATGTTCATTCACATGCATCAGAAATTTCCGAACTACAACTTCGAAGCCATCAAAATTATGTGCACACACCTTAAAGATATGTTCGTCATGCCCCTGGAAGGTTGAGAAAAAGGCAAACCTGTTGTTCCTGAGATTAAACTTAAGGATCAAAGAATAATTTCAGGCATCGATAATTAAGGAATGATTTGTTTTAAGAGTGCTTTTTCTTTCAGTTAGTTATGTAAGAATATAAATCCTCAAATGAAATTAATAGTTGAACATAACATAGGTCGTGTTTTTTCATCTGAGTCAATTAATCAAATTGAGTGGTGATGAAGAAAGTTACAAAACTATTAAACAAGATAAGGCATCAATGAAAAAAGAATCTTACTTTGTTTATAGTAGAAGAAAGAGTGAAATGCACCCCTAAAAGGATATATGATATAGTGATCCAAGTAGCTTGTAGGTATTGTATTTGTTGATAGCAAATTAAGAGGAAAAACTGTTTGCTTATCAGATAACTAAATGAAATATGATCATAGTAGATGTTGTACTAAATTGCAGTCATTCACTTATCGAGGAGTAACATAAAGAAAATTGGAAATATGAAATACAAGAAGGGCACATAACTCAAACTGCACAAAATTTGGAATCACTGTCTGCGCTTGTATTAATACTCACAAAGGATGAGTTTTCTTAGTTACAATATGAAAAGAAGAAGCTTTTGTTCATTCTTATAAATATGTATTTATACAAAAGTTTCTCAACCCTAAACGATTGGAATTCTCCTTATTTCTAAAATAGTAAAGGTTACAAAAATTGAAATCTGAAGCACTTCACTTGCATCTCTTTTGTCTTTTCGTCATGCTGGCAGAGGAGTTTTTATTTCCTGTCGTCTAGATTAGAAATAGATAATCTCTAATCATGATATGTACAGATAATGTCTACAGAATACCTCATTGGTTCTCGGAGATGTTGTTTTCTCCTTGTTCGATACATTTAACACATTTGCTCACAAATTGTACCACCAGCCTAGAGGGTTCTGTGAAGTCATTTTCCTCAAACACATATAATTTATTTTCTAATTGAGGCAATCTATTTTCCATTCTCCTATATTCTGAAGCTATATATTCTAGCTGCAAACTGGGCTTCACCAACCATCTATTTATCTAAGTAATATCAATCTACTTTAATTGTGAGATTTCAGTGTAAGCCTCTTCCATGTTGGTCTTAATGTTAAGTTGATTCTTTTCTATATCAACTTGTCCTAGTACTTAAAAGATACTATCTTTGTCGAGTCCTAATGAATCTTTGTCAAGTGAATGGAAATCTTCTTCACAAGCTTCTTTGACCTCCTTAGCCATGTTTTTACTTTCGGTTATGTTGTCTTCCCAGGACTTCAATATTATATCGCCTCTGATTTGCTCCGAAACAGACAACCTAGAAACCATAGATACTCCTTCTCTTGTCAACGACACAACTGCTTCTTATAAATTGCTCTGAGCAACAATAACCTCTCTCTCCTTTAAATAAATGTTATCTAAGGCTTGGTTTACCACCTGAAAATGGTTTTGGATAGCTTCCACCTTATTGAAAAGGCTTTGATATGTTGATTCTAGTTCCTTGTGTACCTCTAGAGTTTGGGTTTGGAAAGATAATATATCCACTACTTCTTTTTTAGTTAATCTTACCTTAGCTTGCAGCTGTCTAATTAATTCATCGCTTGTCTGTGACTTTTTCTGCATCTCATCAAGACAATATTTGAGCTGCTGGATTTCCTGTCTATCATTGGCTCTAATATGCTCAAAATCCTTGTTGATATCACTCCTTACATTATTTTCCACCGTTTTCATTTGATTTTTCAATTGGCCTATCAACGTATCTTTCTGCTTCAACTTCTCCTTTAGGTTGCTCACTAAAAACTAGTTTTCTGTCGTGAAATCTCCCAACGATCCTGTGACCTCTGTAGCGAAGTCTTCTTCTTCTAGGGCCTACCCATCAAATAGAACCCTATGTCTTTTAACAACTGCTCCCTCCTTTTGATGTGTTTCTCTCTTTACCACAACCCTTCTCTTCTTACTGAAGAAGAGTTCTGAAGGAGGCATCTTTGTTGCTGAAATAGGTGTAAGGTCTCCTATGAATACAACTTCGACCATTGGGTTCCCTCTACTGAACTATAGAGGTGTGACAGATTGGATAGGACTGCCTATCTCAGTGGATGTCTGCTTCCCGACTGTGTCAGTTGTTGGTTTACCCGATGTGGACTGTGGATTTTCTTCTATGTTCTTTACCAAGGCCTCAATTTCCTCCAAATTTTCTCGGGCATCCTGTCCCCTAGAGCTTCCTGTTTCTAACCCTTGGGTTTCCGTTTTCTATGTGGTTGGAGGTGTCAGGATTTCCCCATGCAATACTTTGGGGAGGCTATTTCTTCGATGTTTCTGGAAATTATAAAATCCGTCCATTTTATCTGGTGTAAGAGCTTGAATTCGATCCAAAACCTTTTGATAGGACCTCACTCCTCGAAATACTTCATCCTGAGGAGAATATTCATGTTCATATCTTTTCATATTGCGGTTGGCCATATGGTTACCTACAATCTTCTGTGGATCGTGCTTCTTGAATTCGATATCGACCAGTTAGATTTCTCCTAGGGCCGCGACCTCCACTTTTGAATGTCTGAAATCTAGTAGAGAAAATGTACCAATATGTAGGGGAAAAGATGGTCATACCTTTTTCTGTACTGCTTTGAGCTCCTTACCAATCCCTCCAAGCATAGTTTGATGTGCTAATTCGTGGCACACCAATCGGTATGGTAAAAATTTAGGCAGATCATGCGGAGGAACCAAACAGTCGAAAACCCTAATATAGGAAAAATGCTCCTTGATGTACCAGTCTGCTATCTTGCCCAGATTAGTCATAATTTTGTTAGAAATTCTGGGAGGTGAGTAACCATATATAGCAGTGTGCATTAGCACCACCACCTAGTTGCAGATTTCATAAAAGAAATATTTCACCTTGTCTTCCCAAATCTTTGAATGATAAATATGTACGGGTTCAACACTATTTGGAGTCCAGCTCTAGCCCATCAATGGAAAAGGCGTCATAGAACAGATGACATCCATGATATAAGCCGACATAAAAAATTGGGTTGGTTTCCCCTTGGTGTTTAGTGACTGATATGTTGTAATATCTTTAACTGAACTGTCTGACAATATCTTGGCCCAATCAAAAGAATAACCCTCAGCCACTGAGCTCAGAATGGGCACCCACTGTAAAAAGAAATGGGTTGTGTCTTCTTTCCCATAGAGTTTACACATCATCATTGCTATGCACATTATGTGAGGTTCTAGTGCGGCAACTAGGTATATACCATGGGAATCAACTCTGAACTTCTCGGGGTGAGAGTACCAGTCTTTAATTAAACTGGGAAGGTTTTTTCTGTATTGGTCACATTCCTTCTTGTTAAAGTCTACTAGGAAACTGGCATTGTAATGAAATTGGATACTGGAGACAATTTGTACATCACATGTAGATGTTTTGGATGGAAAGACCCAAGTGCGCCCTTTTGTGAATTGAAAATGATTCTGGTAGGAATTTCCACATTCTCCAATGCCCAATTGATCATATCATTGTAGATCAAGAGCCTAGGCCTCGTATCTCTCTTATGTAGATCTGACTGGGCAACAATTTTGTATTTGGTAGCTAGGTCCTCTATCTCATCATCACTTGAGTCGTCCAAGCAATTGACCAATTCATACTATAGAATATTGAACACTTGCGTCCAGGATTTAACGACATCTATGATCTTGGGTGAGGTGTCGGAGAGGATAGCTGTGTTCTGTATTGATTCTTCACCAGACGATTTAGTTCCTTTTGGAGGAGCTATGATATCAGGTCTCAGAGCTCTGATATATGTCACAGGCAATGCACAAATTTTGTTACCTTGAAAACTTATTGCTTAGTGAAAATGCATAATGAAATTTGAAATTCAATATCCTTTTCCTTTAATTGCATTGATTTGCTAATACTTCTACTAACGAAGCATTTTCTTTTCCTTAATGAATAAGATTTCGGCGGTGGTCTAGGTTCTCACTTGGAATAATTGTCATAAATCAACTATTAATGTCATTAATATTCGGGAAAATCACAGATGAAATTTGAATTTATCCAAGTCATTATTTAGCGAAGGATTAATTACGTGATAATCATCATTAATGTGTCAGTTAATGATACTTATCGTTAAGAAAATTTCACAACTTCGGATATTGGGATATCTTATGACATTCAAGGTATAATCCCCGAAACATGAAATCACGATGTGATTAATTAACTTTAATCATGTTTAACCGCTTTAAATAACCGTGATCAACCTAAGACAGCTTTGCGATTTCGGCTATAGAGACTTTGAAAGTCTTTTGAGGCAAGATCTCTCAAACGCGAAATCGCGATATGATTAATTAATCGTTAATCATTTTTAATTCTTAATTAATCTGGTTTAATGCTCAAGACAATTTCGTGACTTCGGCTATTGGGACTTTGATAGTCGTTGCATGCAGTATTCCCGAAACGTGAAATCACGACATGATTAATTAACCGTTAATCATTTTTAGTTCTTAATTAAGATGGTTTAGAACTTAAGACGATTTTGTGATTTCAGCTATTGGGACTTTGGAATTGTTGTATGTTGAAATGCCTGCATTGCGAAACTACGAAACCCGATTTCTCAAATGTAGTCTTTTAGTTATTTGACTCGTTAACGAGTAAGCGACTCCATAATTTTTAAGAGGTTATGATCGTTTGATTTAATGGGAGACTTCATCGACGGTGAGAATTAAGCACGCGTTGTTTTATTTAAATGAGAATGAAATCTATTAAAGTCTAAAGTTTTATAAATATATATGTGTTCCAACATAGGCTCCATCTAGGGATCTCATCTCCCCGTGAGACACAGAAGAACACTAGACCAAGTAGCCTTTATTGGGTAAATGGAGTCATTATTGCATTTCTGTGAAGCACATTCTGAAAAAGGACACACAGACGAACTTTGGACTTCATCCATATCTCTGAAAACTTTCAAAATTTAATCATTCATTGATTTCGAGTTTAGGCTTATTAATGGATTCCTTTTCTTAAAACTGATTTCAGATTTGCTTAAGATAATAGAAACAACCTTAACTGATCTATCAGACTCTGTTCGATTTTCTTCACATCAAGTAAAGTAATTTTAATGTTTTAGTCAGGGAGTCCCGTGTTGGCTTAGAATGTAGATCTAGTCAAGAAGAGAACTAGCTACCATAGTGCATTATAATACATGTATAACAACCTTGCAGATATCATAGACATTGCTTCACTGCCAACGAGCCTGTTCAGTACCCCAGTGAAGTTATCTAATTCCCAAATTGAATTTCCTTTCACCACTTCAATCAATAATTTTGCATTTAAATGTCGAGATGAGGGAAATCATTTAATGAATTTCCTTTCATCATCTCTTTTTGGGCTAGATGGGGGCAATCATTTTATTAATTTCCTTTCACCATCTATCTTATATTTTTTAAAACATGAAGTGGGGGAAATCAATTTGTATACAGTATACCAGAGATGACATTTGTTTATAATTTAGCATTAGAGGTCCGTTAACTCACTTTGATTACTTTGGACTAATATTCTTCTAACCTTCAAAAAGCCTTTTCTTACAAGAAGTTTTCAAGGATAACTTTTAATTTCTAGGGACTTTCCTTGAGCGAAACTAATCAGTCTAAATATGTTAGAAAATCTAAAGTAGTTAGGATTAGCCCAGACATACTTTCTTTTAGTTAAAGTCAGAGGGATTATAAATATTTTTTACTATTCTCATGTTGCAGACTTGTTTCTGAGCTTTCAGAGTCAAGGTGAAGTCCTTTTTCCTCAATGAAGATCAATAAAAGATATTTAGAATCATAGGAAAATACAACTTGAAGATAATTAAAAAAAACAAAAAGAGGATTCAGATGTTCTATCGTGAAAACGATCATCTCTATGCGAGTCTTCTTATGGATTCTCAAATTCTTTTCTTTAAAGTCTTTTTATTGCTTACTTTTTTATTATAAATTTTATTTCATTTATTTTATTTTATTTTTAATTTTATTTTATCCAGAAAAACTCTTGAGAATTAAAATGTAATTTTATGTTCCTCTGGTTGTAAATTAGGTGACAACATTTGTACAGATGAAACTTTTGTCATACCTAGTGATATCTCCTTGAAAATTTAACTTGGGTCAGTAGGGCATAAGTTCATACCTCATATTTTCTCTATATTTTCAACCAAATAGACTATCTCGTTATCACATGTTTTGAGAGAAAGCCAATGTTTTGAAACACGAGCATTGATTTCTGATACAACTTATCTCTCAACTATCAACTGGTATCCTGCAATGAAAATAAACATTAGAGCTGTCACAAAATTCTGTAGATCGGAACTCTATGCGTTACTTACTTTTATATTTTTGTTTCTATGAAATCGACAAACCTGTTTTTATTTGCAGTGAAAGTAAAGACTTACTGAAGAAACAAAAAATTGTAAACAAAAAATGTGAAAATCAAACAAGTATGTACAATGGGAGTTTGGAATCTAGTTACTGCATGAAATGATTTTAGTAACTCTCGTTGATAGGGGTGTTAATGATTTTCCCATCGATATTTTCTAACAAAAATGTATTCTTTCCCTCAGAAGCTGTGATCTTGAAAGGTCCACACCAGATATGGTCAAATTTATCGTGTTTTCCTTATTCTTCCTTCCTGGCATCCCATTTTAAAACCAGGTCACCAGGGAAGAATTCCCTATCTTTAGATTTTTGTTCAAACATGGCTTTCATGTTATCCTGATATTTCTAGAGTCTCTCATCCACTTCAACCCTATTTTATTGGACTTCTATCAATTGATTTATTCTTCTGGTGATGTCATTTGGCTCTTCCTTCACATCCTGCCAGAGTTTCATTACGGGAAGAGAAAGATTTATCAGGAGAACCACATCGGTTCCGTATACCATTTGAAAGGGGGACATTTCGATGAATTTCTTAGTGCCTATTCTATTAGCCCATAAAGCATACTTCAAATGCACATGCCAAGCTTTCTTATTTTCAATCAACACTTTTTTAATTATGGTGATTAAACTCTTGTTCAAGGACTCAACTAATACATTTCCTTGAGGATAGTAGGTCATTGAATTTCCTAGTACGATGTTGTACTTTTGAAAAAAACTTACCATAGCCATGGATTTGAAAGCTTGGGCATTATCGATGACTATCTTCCGAGGACAACCGAATCTTGATAAAATGTTCTCTTCTAAAAAACTGATCACCACTGCATCTATTGCGTTTTGCGTTGGAATGGCCTCCACCCATTTAGTGAAATAATCAGTAGCGGTAAAAATCCACTTATGTTGTGCGCTTGAATGTGGATGTATTTCACCGATGAAATCTAGACCCCATTGCTAAAGCGGAGCTTCTGTTTTGACTGGGACCAAAGGTAAGGCCAGAATCTTTTGCTTGCCTAAAAATAGTTGGCAGTGGTTACAGGATCTAACTTTGGCATTCAAATCAGTTAATAATTTTGGCCAATATTATCCATCTCTTAGGATTTTATAGGCCGTTGCTCTCTAGGCATGATTCCCTCCACACACCCCTTCATGAAATTCATTTACGACTCTCTCTGTTTCAGATTCTACTAAACAACTCAATGAAAATACCAGAGGATCCTTCCAATATAGTTGGCTATCCATGATACAATACTTTACTGTGTGCAACTTCAATGTTATAGCTTTGAAAGGGGTCATATCACTTGGACACTGCAAAGTTAGAAGGTAAGAAACTATGTCGTTATACCAAGCAGAGGAAGAGAATTTTTCTTGGATCTCGGTTGTAGGTATAGCAACATCAAGTTTTTCTATGTCTAGAAAATATTCATAAGCTTATAGGTGATTTATCCCAAGTGCCCAAAAATTTGATTCGGCTAGTAATTTATCCAAGCCCTGACCTTTGACAATTTTGGTCGGTTTTACTTCTAGTTCAAACTCCTTAATCTTGGCTAACCATCATCCCCTTTTTCCATCACTATCTGTTTGAACTAATATATCCTTGACAACGTTGGTTGGTAAATAGGAAATTATCTTGGAATGGAGTACATAAGCCCTGAGAGCTTTGAGGGCCTTTACCATTGCGTATGCTTGTTTTTCCAATATATCATATTTCAGTTCAACATATCTAACACTTTTACTAAAAAACGCTATTCACTGCTTGAAACCTTCATCGTTTTTTTGTAAGAGCACAAATGCAATAGTGTGTTCGGAGGCGAATGAGAAAATCAAGAATTCTTTCAATTAATCTAGGTTGGCCAGCACTAGTGCTTCACATATAACTTTCTCTATGCATTCAAATGAAGCTTTTTCTTTGGTTGTCCATTTGACCTCGTTGTCCTTTTTGAGCATATATGTAATCAATTTTACAATTTCAACGAAGTTTGGGATGAATCTTCTTAAAAAAAAAAATTTTCTTAAAAATGATTGTATTTCCTTTATGTTCCTAGGAATATTGATAGTATCTATAGATTCAACCCTTTTTCAGGTCAATTTTGATTCCATTTTGAGATACTATATGTCCCAAGAGTTTTCCTTCCTGCATTGCAAAGTGAGATTTATTGGGATTCAGAGACAAACCAAATTTTCAACATTTCTCAAATGTCTGTTTGAGGTGTATTAGGTGCTCTGCATCAGATTTATAAAACATGGTTAGATCATCAAGATAAATGACAAAAAACTTATCTCTTTCGCTGACAAATGCGATGTCCATAACTCGTTGGA
>SNQJ01S0208640.1:5026-16157 GCA_010110895.2 Picea sitchensis | reverse complement strand
CCTTATTCTATTTTATTGAAAGGTCTTATTAATATTGACCTTTATTACATCCGAATACATTAATCTACCTATGTGCGGGTTAGGACCTTAACATAGTCTATGTATTGGATGCATAAACACAGGTGAACATTATGCCAAAAATTACTTGGGAAAGTTTTGGAAAGCCTGCTATGATTCCTTCATTGGGAGGAATAAGATTGTTTAAAGAAAATATGATAACCCTATGTGGAAGACTTACTCACATACCTATGAGTGTTCATGGAACATCGATAGAGGAGGAATTCAAGGTCATTAAGTTTGTTGGGAACAACGCTCCTTTTTCACTTTTGTTAGGAAGAAATTGGATTTAGAGAGATTAGATCTGAAGGAAAGAAGAAGAGGAAGCTATCAAACAGAAAAAGCAAGAATTAATGGATTTCATGGCTAGGAGAATAGCGCGCTTAATATAAGAACAGGAGGACAAGTCCAAGCAGCTAAGGACCAGATACCTGGATGTCGAAGTTGAAAGAACACAAGAAGGCTTAAAGAACCTATCCATGTAGGAAAGTAGAGAACCTACTCCAGAAACAATTAGAGAAGAAGTATTACCCTCGAACCCTGTGAAAGACCCTCAGCATTGCTAAGTTACTATGCCAAGAGGAGATAAGAACAAGAATGGAAAGAGGAATCCAGAGACTCAGATCACAGGAAAGAAAGCAAGAAATCTTAGTAAGAAGAAAGCAAAGCTAGAAATATTGCAGGAGGTTCAGAAGAGGACTTCGCAGAAGGAAGGCTTGCATAACTTGAACCTCACTAGAATAGCAAAATAGTGCAGACTGGCACTTCGCCATGACGAAGCAATATGACCATTGGAGGCATCCTGACCATTAGAATGATGCTCCAGAATGGCTAGAAACGGAGATATTGTCGTAAATATCACCATTGGATTGTTGGGACCATGCCATAACATATGGAATTGTATTTATTTAGGCATTCATGCCCATTGGAGGAATCTATTACGATGTTAGCTATTTAACCCGTTGACTGTCTTACCAGGGACACTTTTGCAAATTGTGATTATCCGAGCCTATAGAGAACTAATTGATTTTGCACAGTGCTTATTGAGACCTCGCCACTCGTTCTTCTTACCTTGAGTGTTTGTCCACCTACCCGAGATATCTAATATCGAGCGTGTATGTCGGGCGACCTTAGCGTAGTAGAAAAATCCATTGAAGAGATCCTAATAGACCTTATGGTTGAGAAGGTCATGTCCACATGAGTACAGGCCTCATCGATGAGAGGATTGCAAGTATCCTCATTGACTGCACATCGATCTAGGCCATCTTGAACTGCGACAGAGAAATAGAGCAAGCACTGCAACAACTTGGTGAATGCGAAGCTCATCCCATTAGTCCTGCCCAACTATATCCCACCTCTAGCTGGCGTGGTTAGTCATGATAGCGTCCCAAGGGACTTAGAATATACATTGATCACTGTGTACCTCCCGAAGGGGATATGCATAGTTTGACCGTAGTTAGGACAGATTATGACACTAAAGATCAGTGATTTCAACTTAGGAGACCGCAAGAATTATGGAATGCTTGCACCACACAAGTACTTGACAAAGAAAATGGGGAAGAAGTCAAATATAGTCCCCCATCTGTGGACCATGGACATTGCAAGATCAACAATCCTTAATGTGATGAAGATACCACACTTCGACAGACATCGAGAGGTTAACGCATCCGTTAAACTCCTCCTGTCATGCTACCACGGTGGTTACCTGTGGTTGGATAGGTGCATCACCGTAGATCCGGTGTTGATCCACCAGATCACTGGATTAAGCATGCAAGGACCAGACCCTTCAGATGTTAACCCGGGGAGGGCTGTAGATCATGCACTGGCACAGTGCATAAAATACACCTATGGTGATGTGGAGAAGGGGAAGCGGGGCTACAAGGTAGCCTCAATCCAAAATGGCGCAGTGTGCCTAGCTTTCCAGTTGATTGTTGGTAAGCTTGTCAGGAAGAATAGACCAACGCAGGTCACGGGGTTTGTTGTCAACCTCGCAGGAAAATGTGTTGAAGGAATGTAGATGAACTGGGTGAGCTACCTCGTCAACCAGTTGGAGCAAGATTTTTGCGAAGCGCAAGACCAGAGCTATGAGTCTCACTTTAGCTGGTTGTTGATTCTCGTTGCCTTCATCGCTTGGGAGATGTCAGAGGGAGATACCTTCCCTGAAGTCGAGCCATATGAACCACTGGCTGTGAGGTTCACTACCCTCTAGTATTTGAGAGACATGGCAAAGAAATGGCAATCCAATTCGATGTTCCATACCTATTACTTGCAATTGAAGAGGGCCATTGAATACTTCCCTCGCATGACACCAAATACACTCCATAGATTCAAGCCAATAGAAAAGTTTCATGCAGACAGACACTTCATGTACATCATTGCGCGCGGAGATGAACAGAAGGAAGAGTTCTAGTCCTATTAAAAACTCACCAAGGAATCTATTTACATCACTGTGTGCGAAGACTATACTTACGGTGGATGATATTGACCTCATCATCACCGTTGTATTAGATACCTTAGAGGAAATTTTGTAGCGAAGTGAATCCAAACAAGAGACAATGTATAATCGAATCGAAGAAGAGCTGAAAAGGGGTACAACAATCCCTCTATTCCAACCGCACAATGTCCACTGCGCCATCATCATTAGAAGGTGTCGAACTGGGAGATGAGCCTACCCAACTACGCAAACTAGTAGTTGTGATAGAGGCTCTCCTTTGTCGAGTCTAGGAAGAAAAATAGCAGGCCACATAGGCATTGAAGCAAGCAAAGGAGGAATACCTAGAGCAATGTTGGGCTGCGAAGCAAGAGAAAGATGACCTCCGGGCAAAGTTTGCAGAGGATAGAGCGCAGATCCAGAAGGAAAAAGAACAGTTGCTCGCGGAGCAGATTGGAGTTAAAGAAGCAGTCACTAGAGAACTTTTCTCTGTGTCGGGAAGATGGAAGAGGAAATAGCAAGTGGGGAAGCTCGCTAAATCCATTCAGTAGCTTCAAGCAAGAGTCGCAGAACTGGAATTGCAAACAGTGTCAAGCACTCCGCAGGAAGTGTGAGATCAGAGGGAAGAAACTGCCAGCAGTGCAGTCGAAATAATCAAGGCATTGGCCTTAGAATGCAAGCAACTCAACAATCGAAGTGCACAGACTTATGAGCACCTTGCAGAGGACCCAGAACTAAGGACATTGGAGTCACAACTCTAGGAGGAAAAGCAACAAGCAGCAACATTACAAGCACAGTTGAAGCTACTGTCAGCAGTTGAGAAGATGAAAAGGTCACAAGAACAGCGCGCAGTGCAACAGCAAGTCCATGCCATCCAGAGTAGAGTCATGGAATTGACCCAGAGACTCCAACTGGTACAGGATGAAGCTAGCACACTTTTTGAGGAGATCAAGGGACAAGGTGCACAGCTGGAATAAGTGGTCACCACAGTAGAACAACGCTTGGAAGGACCAGTCATCGAGAAAGTCATTCAGGAGTTCATCGAGCAGGAGGCCCAGGAAAAACAGCAAGTCGAGGCAGCTCAAGCCAAGATTGAGGCCTTTGAAGCAGAGTTTCCCAGATCATAGTGACTCGGGACGAGTCACAGGTGAGTGTTGGGGGCATGTTGGCACTCGACCAAGTTTTGGAGAACCTTGGTCGTGTTTGACCATTTTTGGGACTTTGACAGGTTGGTCGAAGACGGAGCGCCCAGGCGAAGTGGAGATCGCGGTATCTCACCCCATTTTGTTGGATTTTTTGGTTTAGGGTTTATGTAACGGGTATGGGATGTCGGCCCATGGGTCTTACCCATATTTAGGCCCCATTTGTAATGTATAAATAGATATCTAGGCGATGTAATAAATACTAGACCTAGTAGATCTAAGTGTGCTAAGTGTGAATAGTTGTAAGGGCTTCATGCAGACTATGTGTTGAGAACTTGCAGAGCTAAGTGCAAGTGATTGTAAGAAGGCTCTGTCTTGTGCCGAGCTCAAGGAAGGAGGATTTGGCAAGGTGTGCGCAGATATCATGTCCTATGCAGAGTTGTCTTTGTGGCTCTATGCATGTAAGAATATTAGAAGAAGATAATAAAGAAGAATAAGAGTTGGTGGATGTATCCCCACGCTGGGAGTGAACCACGTATATATTTTGTTGTGATTGATTTGTGTTATTGATGTGATTTATGCTTAGTATTGAATCTTTATGTATGTTAGATTCATCTGATGTAGTAGCTTAGTGCTTACTAACATGAATGAATGTTAGATCTATTTAATGCTATGTTCTAAATGGTTAGATATGCTTAGATCTTGTTGAATACTGCGTTGTTCCGTAATTAGGGTTTTTACCTGCGATGTGAATAAAGGCCAAGACTAATGAATGTTAACTATTAAGTGATTTGTTAAGTATTGTGATCACGGATCTGTGTCCCAGCTAGGTTGTAGACACTTGAGTCCTACAACCCCCCCTGCCTCTACCTCGGGTGAGACTTCATCTGCTTCGCAGGTGTTTCCGAAAGGGTCGGTAGTTAGGGTTTTGTGGTGTGTTGTTGAAGCGTTGAACCCTGGGTCTACCTCTATGCCAACAGTGATGACTCTACAACTAGAATCATAGGACAAGGAAAAATCAAGTTGAGCCTCATAGATGGAAGGATTAGAAAACTATCTGGTTTTCTACACATCCCAGGATTGGCCAGAAATTTGATTTATGTAAGAAAAATGGACGATGCAAGGGTAAAAACAATATTTGAAAAGGAAACCTGCAGGATGGTTCGAGGAGAAATGGTGTTGTTGAAGGGACTTCGGTTTGGAACTCTGTATAATCTGCAACGAAGCACTATTAGTGATGGGTGTAATAGTTCCATTATTCCTGGTATTGGATTTGAAGAATAAATAACTCTTACAGTCTCTATAGAAAAGGTTATGTTGTGGCATCAAATACTGGGGCATATCGGAGAGAAGGGTATTCGACTACTACACGGTAAAGGTATGGTTGAAGGTATTTCTAACTGCTCTCTGGATTTTGATTTCTGTGAACATTGTGTATATGGGAAGCAAAATCAGGTAAGATTCCCCTATGGTGCAATGATGGCAGAAGGAATCTTACAGCTAGTTCACAGTGATGTGTTTGGACCTGTGTCAGTTTCGTCATTGGGAAAATTTGTTTACTATGTCTCGTTTATAGATGAATTATCGAGGAATACTTGGATATATTTCTTCAGTAATAAATTTGAAGCATTTAATAGGTTTAAATAGTTTAAGGCTCTTGTTGAGAATCAAATAGAGAAAAGAATTAATGCACTAAGGATAGAGAATGGTGGAGAGTTCTGCGAGAATGAATTTGAAGAATTTTGTAAGAAGTATGGTATAGCAAGGTATAAGAATACTCCATACACACCTCATCATAATGGAGTTGCAGAAAGGATGAACATGACATTGATGGAAAAAGCAAGGTGCATGCTCAGTGGTGTTGACTTAGGGAAAGAATTTTGGGCAAAGGTAGTGGGTATTGCATGTTACCTGGTCAACAGATCACCCTCATCAGAACTAGATGACAAGACTCCACCAGAGGTATGGACTGGTAAGAAACCTTCCCTCACACATCTCAAGGTGTTTGGATGTGAAGCCTATGCTCATGTTCCAAAGGAAAATAGGAGTAAGCTAGATAAGAAGGCTGAAAAGTGTATCTTTATTGGGTATAAAGATGGTCTTAAAGGTTATAAGTTTTGGAACCCATAAACTAAGAAGGTTGTGTATAGCCGATATCTGGTATTTAGATAAATAAAAGATGTTTTCAAATAGGATGTCCTACCAAGTAAGGAATAACCAAAGAAAATAGAGTTTGATTTAAAGGATGATGAATCAGACTCTACAGAAGAACATGAATCAGAAGAAGAAGATCCTCATACTCCAGTATTGAGGAGATCGGTTCAGGAAAGAAGGAAACCAAAAAGGTATACTCCATCTAATTTCCATTCAAATTTTTCTTTGAATATTATTGATGATGAACCTATAATTGTTAGGGAGGTAGTGGATTTAGAGGATGGAAAACTTTGGGAAAAGGCCATGGATGAAGAAATGGAAGCCTTGGATAAGAATGAGGCTTGGGATCTAGAAGAGTTACCAACTAGAATAAATCCCATTTGCATCAAATGGGTATTTAAAAAGAAGTTGAATTCAGAAGGAAAAGTGGAGAAATACAAAGCTCAGTTAGTAACAAAGGGTTATTCCCAGGTTGAGGGAATTGATTTCGGTGAGATTTTTTCTCATGTTGCCAAGTTAAATTATATTATATTTATGTTATATGTTTCTACTGTGTTTAATTTTCAAGTAGAACATATGGATGTGAATATAGAATTCCTACATGGGGATCTAAAAGAAGAAATCTATATGAAGCAACCAGAAGGTTTTGTTGTGAAGGGAAAGAAGGAGTTGGTATGCAAGCTTAAAAATTATATGTATGGTTTAAAATAATCACCAAGGATGTGGCATCAAAAATTTGATACTTATATGTTGGTACTTGGCTTCACTAGAAGCAAAGAGGATCATTGTGTGTATTTTAAATTAATTGGTGATCATTTGATTTATTTGGTCTTGTATGTGGATGATATGTTGTTGATAGGAAACAACAAGGAGATTATCCAGGATGTGAAATCTCAGTTGTCCTCTAAATTTGACAGTAAGGATCTTGGTGCTGCAAATTACATTTTGGGCATGGAAATTAAAAGAGATCAAGAAAAGAGGACACTCTCGTTAAATCAGAGAAAATATGTCGAGACAATATTGTAGAGGTTTAATATGTAGGAATGTAAACTGGTCAAGGTCCCTATTCCTATTGGTATAAATTTATATGTGGATCAGTGTCCCAAGACACAGAAAGAGGAGGAGGACATGTCTCGTGTTCCATATGTGAGTGAAGTTGGAAGTTTTATGTATGAAATGTTGAAATACATCTTAGTTCATTATAACACTTAGACTAAATTAGATTTCAGCCTCCTACAAAGTTCCAAGAGCCATACAACTGTACTTTATGAGTTGAAACACTATTACACAAGTTCTAAAATAAAATGGAAGTGGAAATAATTTATGAACAGTGAGAAAAATAACACATTTGGCACCAAAATTCTGGGCAAATTCCCATGAAGAATAACACAGAAAAAGAGTACAGAAACTAAGGAGAATGTTTATTTATTCATCTTAAGGAAAAATTATGAGTACAACAACAGACTACATTCAGCATTAATACCCTGTACAATCACCCTATATGAGAAAAAACTGCCTTTATTTCCTTAGCAACACAGTCTGAAATCAAAAATAGGCTTCCAGTACAACATGTACGGACTATACAGTCACTAATAGAAGAAAAAATTCTTGGTTTTCGTGCCCAGAAAAAATACAGATCAGCACCTCATTGTACGGATTTATCAGCATCGATTTCTGCCAATGCCCAGCATCGATTTCTGTGCTAGTTGTAGTTGAAAAGCCAGCAGAAACATGGTGTACGGACCCCTCTAATCCGTATTGTACAACCTCTTTAATATTGAAGCTACCTAGAAGTGTGTGCCAATCCCTCTCCTAGGTATGTGTGCCAACTTATGCATGTTGGACCTCTTTCCCTCCAAGCTAAGAAACCCTCTCCGGATGTGTGTCCCTTCACCTTCCCTCAAACTCACCTCAAAAGTGTGCCCTCCTTATCCTCATTAGCTGCCTTTTAATAAAATTTAAAATGTAACTACCCTAACCCTTGGTCTTCCAATGAGATTGATGGTCAAGATTAGATATTTCCCTCATGAGATCAACGATCACGATGTAATCATTCATTGAGGTCAATTAGTCACTAAAGTGACCCATAACATCATAAAGTCACTTTTTCATTAAAAAAATTAAAAGACCTAACTTTATAAAATCACTTTATAAAGTTACTTTATAAAAACGTATTATAAAGTCACTAGGGAGAAAGTGTGCTCGATCACTTCCGCATGTTGAGCGTCGCCAATGCAGAAGTACCTCCAAGCTACCAAATTTTAACAATCCCTCTTAGTGAAAGAGGTACTTCTAGTATCACCACCAGAATCTGTCTCCATTTCATCAGCTGCCATAGCTGCTACCTCTATACTAGAAGTCTTTGCTCCCTCTAAACAGGAAGCCACTACTCCCACTTCACTGGAAACCTTTGTTGCTACCTATGTTGTACCATGAACTTAAGACGTGCTCCTAGGAGACTACACACTCTCTTGAGCATACATCTATGTCAACTCATCCCTATTGAGTCCTCTGAGAGTCCCAGAAGAAGACTGAGTCCCAGGTATCAACTCTCTCTCTCTCTCATGCTACCTGCCAACTCTCTGACATAGAAACTAAGTCCAGAAATACATTGGACCCCAACAAATTTCGACCCAAAAACATGTACATTCCCTCATACCCAACACCAAGCATCATTGTTGTGTCTGCAGTTTCTCCCATAGGATATAAAAATGCATGTCCACTGTAGAAGACAACTCCAAATCCACTCTCATCCAAAGCTAACACTGAGATAAAATTAACAGTCAAATCTGGAATATATAATACCTTGAAAACTTCCAGAAAACCTCCTGAATCTAGTTGGAATCTAACCCTTCCAACCCCCTTTAGTGCAAGATATGGGTCGGCTCCAAAATTCACTATGCAGTCTGAGTCTATCTATGTAAGATCAAGGAAAACTAATCTCAACACAGTCATGTGATGAGAAGATCCACTGTCCACAAACCACGACTCAATGTCCTTGAACGCTAGGCACCCACTACTCACGGGACAATTCATGAGAGAGAAATCCCTCTCATGTCTCTCAACAAACTTTGCAATCTCTGTTAAAGCTGACACCTCTAGTTACGGCTTCTTCTTGTTGTTGTTTGGACATTGACTAGGGTAGTGGCCAGTCTTGTGAAATGCAAATCATCTCACCTTGCTCATGTCCTTCTTATTCTCATTTCCCTTTACCATAAGATCAATGTTCTTGTCTTCTGCACCATCCATTTCCTTTTTCTGAGACCCCTCTCGGATCTCCTCCTGCGTAAAATCATCCCAAAATATGCTCCAGTCAGGCAGCTTCTCTCTCCCCACCACACACTTCAAAAAAACCTCCCACTCCTTGGTGAAGCCTTTGAGGGTCATCCAGACCAATTCTAAGTCAATATTAACTTCTCCAAGAGCTTCCAACTCATCCTTCACCTATGCAACCTGACTGAGGTAGGTGGCCACACTCTCTCATTTGGCCATCCTAGCACCATGGAGTTTGTTCGAGAGAGCCATTTTTTGGTTCTCGTTATTTTCCTCATACAAAATTTTAAGTCCATCCCACATTTATTTGGTTGTCTTCTTCTCATCCCCAGACTTACCTATGATTCTTTCTTGGACGGCCTAGAGAAGGAATGGTGAGCACGTATACTGATTCTTTCTTTGGACTGCCTAGACTTACCACCTTTTCAAATTTTATAGCTTAGCTTGAACCTCCTCGACCAACCAAATCCAAAACAAATTTGAAGTCAATTTGGTTTGGTCCAAAGTGTGGGATAAGGTGGTCTTTGACCCCGTCCAAGATGATTCTATGAATCTTGGCTTCCTTCACCTCGTGAACATCAAGATCTATGGGATCTGAAGAAGGTACATGCACGATGGTGTTCGCAAACAACTATAATTTGTTCTCCTTAAGAACACTATTGATTCTAACTTTACACTACAGGTATTTGTATATCCCCTCCAACCTATCTCCAAACCTGATGTTGGAATTCATATTTGTCCTCCTAACGAAGAACCTCTTCTCCCTTCTTCAAGCTAATGTTCTAGCAAATCACTTGTTGTCCCAAGTAACAAGATGCCCACTGAACTTCAGAGCGCCTACTATGATACCATGTTGAAATACATCTTAGTTCAGTATAACACTTAGACTAAATTAGATTTCATCCTCCTAAAAAGTTCCAACAGCCATACAACTGTACTTTATGAGCTGAAACGCTATTAGAAAAGTTCTAAAATAAAATGGCAGCTGAAATAATTTATGAACAGTGAGCAAAATCACACATTTGGAACCAAAATTATAGGCAAAGTCCCATGAATAATAACACAAAAAAAGAGGACAGAAACTAAAGAGAATGTTTCTTTATTCCCTCAATGCCTACCTGCCAACTCTTTGACACGGACTTTGAGTCCAGAAATCCACTAGACCCCAACACAGGTCGACCCAAAAACTTATACAAGCCCTCATACCCGATACTGAGCATCACTGTTGTGTCTACAGTTTCTCCCACGAGATATAAAAACACATGTCCATTGTAGAAGACAACTCCAAATCCACTCTCATACAAAGCTGACACTGAGAGAAAATTAGCAGTCAACTCTGGAATATATAATACCTCGAAAACCTCCAGAAACCCTCTTAACTCTAGTTGGAATCTAACCCTTCCAACCCCATTTACTGCAAGTTGTAGGTTGTCTCCACAATTCACTCTGTAGTTTGAATCTATCTCTCTAAGATCGAGGAAAAATGACCTCAACCCAATCATGTGTGGAGAAGATCCACTGTCCACAAACCACAACTCAATGTCCTTAAATGCTAGTCACCCACAACCCATGCGACCAGTCATGAGAGAAAACTCCCTCTCATATATCTCATCAAACTCTGCAATCTTTGTTATAGCTGACACCTCTGGTTACAGCTTCTTCTTGTTGTTGTTCGAACATTGACTAGCATAGTGGCCACTCTTGTGACATGCAAAGCATCTCACCTTGCCCATGTCCTTCTTATTCACATTTCTCTTTACCACAAGAGAAATGTTCTTGTCATCTGCACCATCCATTACCTTTTCCTGAGACCCCTCCTGGATCTCCTCCTGTGTAAAATCATCCCATAATCTGCTCCAGTCAGGGAGCTTCTCTCTCCCCACCACACACTTCATAAAAACCTCCCACTCCTTGGTGAAGCCTTTGAGGGCTATATGCACCAACACTGAGTCAGGAATAACTTCTCCAACATTTTCCAACTCATTCTTCACATGTGAAACTCGGGTGAGGTAGGTGGCCACACTCTCTCCTTTGGTCATCCTAGTACCATGGAGCTTGTCCTAGAGAGCCATTT
>SNQJ01S0208639.1:0-16157 GCA_010110895.2 Picea sitchensis | reverse complement strand
TTTATTTTTTTGTTTTATTGTTTTATTATTTTATTATATTTATATATTATATATATTATATACATAATATATTTATATTATATATATATATTCAGGTATTTTCTCTCTGTGGAAATTTTTTGTCTCACATTATAGGTGAATTTTGTGTAAGCCATGAATTGGGCATTAGTTTATTTTGTACACATGTTTAAAAAGGCATGAGCTAAAACTGATCGGTTCTCCTTAACCGGATGTTGGATAAGGAGAAATTTTGGCTTCGACTTAAATTTTTCAAGACGGCCTAGGAAATGATGGGCACCCAAACGAAACCCAAGGTGAGTTGGAAAAAGTCTCACTCACATGAAGAATCGTAATGAAAAGGAGGCAGGGTGCCCAAATGCAATGCAAGGTGAGTTGGAAAGAGGGGTGACCACATGAGGATTCATAATGAAAATGAGGCAGGGCGCCCAAACGCAACACAAGGTGAGTTGGAGAGAGGTTTCCCCACATGAGGAATCGTAAAGAAAATGAGGTAGGGTGGTCAAACGCAACACAAGGTGAGTTGGAAAGAGGGGTGGCCACATGAGGAATCATAACGAAAATAAGGCAGGGCACCCAAAGGCATGGAAAGGTGAGTTGAAAAGAGGGGCACTCACCAGATGAATCGTAACAAAAATGAGATAGGGTGCCCAAATGCAAGGCAAGGTGAGGTGGCAAGAGGTGCACCCACCCACATGAAGAGACATCACAAAAACAACCACACAAGGGAGCACTAGGAAAGAAGACGATTCAGATGCCAGATAATTTGCAATTTTTGCTTCAACTTAACTTTTTTAAGGCGGCCTGGGAAAGGTTGGGCACCCAAAGACAAGGCAAGGTGAGTTGGCAAGAGGGGTGCCCACATGATAAATCGTAACGAAAAGGAGTCAAGGTTCCAAAACTCAACACAAGGAGAGTTGGCAAGAGGTGTGCCCACCCACATGAAAGGCATGAAAACAACCACACAAGGGAACACTAGGAAAGAAGATGAGTCAGATGTCAGATAAGGAGAAATTTTGGCTTCGACTTAACTTTTTAAAGATGGCCTGGGCAAGGTTGGGCGCCCAAACACAATGCAAGGCGAGTTGGAAAGAGGGGCGCCCACATGAGGAATCCTAATGACAAGGAGGCAGGGCTCCCAAACATAATGCAAGGCGAGTTGGAAAGAGGGGTGACCACCCACATGAATATTCATAAATAAAATGGCCACACAAGGGAGAACTAGGAAATAAAACGAGCCATATGCTGAATAAGGAGAAATTTTGGCTTCGACTTAACTTTTCCAAGACCTCCTAGGCAAGGCTAGGTGCCCAAATGAAATGCAAGGTGAGTTGGCAAGAGGGGCACCCACATGAGGAATCATAACAAAAATGAGGCAAGGCTCCCAAACGCAATGCAAGGTGAGTTGGAAAGAGGGGCACCCACCCACATGAAGAGTCATAACGAAAACGATCATAAAAGGGAGCACTAGGAAAGAGGACGAGCCAAATGTCGGATAAGGAGAAATCTTGGCTTTGAATTACCTTTTTTAATATGACATGAGCAAGGATGGGCACCCAAACGAAAGGAAAGGAAAGTTGGCAAGAGGTTCACCCACATGAGGAAATTTAACGAAAAGGGGGTCGGGCACCAAAATGCAACGCAAGGCAAGTTGGAAAGAGGGGTGCCCAGATGAGGATTCGTAACAAAAATGAGGTAGGGGGCCCAAATGAAACACAAGAAAATTTGGAAAGAGGGTCTCCCACATGAGGAATCGTAACTAAAATGAGGTAGGGAGGCCAAATGCAACGCAAGGAAAGTTGGCAAAAGTGGCGGCCACATGAGGAATCGTAATGAAAACAAGGTAGGATGTCCAAAGGAAAGGAAAGGAAAGTTTGAAAGAGGGTCACCCATAAGAGGAATTGTAATGAAAATGAGGCAAGGCATCCAAACACAACACAAAGAAAGTTAGCAAGAGGTGCGCCCACCCACATGAAGCGTCGTAATGAAAACGACCACACAAGGGAGCACTAGGCAAGAAGACGAGTCAGATGTCAGATAAGGAGAAGTTTTGGCTTTGAATTAACTTTTTTTAAGAAATCCTTGGCAAGGCTAGGTTCCCAAAGGCAAGGCAAGGCTAGTTGGAAAGAGGGGCATCCACATGAGGAACCATAAAAAAAAGGAGGCAGGGCATCCAAAATAAACGCAAGGCGATTTGGCAAGAGGTGCGCCCACCCATATGAAAGGAATGAAAACGGCCACACAAGGGAGCACTAGGAAAGAAGATGAGTCAGATGCCGGATAAGGAGAAATTTTGACTTTGACTTAACGTTTTCAAGATGGCCTAGGAAAGTCTAGGTACCCAAACGCAATGTAAGGCGAGTTTGCAAGAGGGACGCACACATGAGGAATCGTAACTAAAAGGAGGTAGTATGCCCAAACGCAACACAAGGTGAGTTGGAAAGAGGGGCGCCCACCCACTTCATGAAGAGTCGTAAATAAAATGGCCACACAAGGGAGAACTAGGAGAGAAGACGAGCTATATGTCGGATAAGGAGAAATTTTGGCTTCGACTTAACTTTTTCAAGACCTCCTCGGCAAGGCTGGGTGACCAAATGCAACGCAAGGCAAGTTGGAAAGAGGGATACCCACATGAGAAATCGTAATGAAAATGATTGAGGGTGCCCAAATTCAATTTAAGGTGAGCTGGAAAGAGGGGCACCCACCCACATGAAGACTCGTAATGAAAACGGTCACACAAGGGAGCATTAGGAAAGAGGACGAGCCAGATGCCAGATAAGGAGAAATTTTGGCTTCGAATTAAATTTTTCAAGGTGGTCTAGGCAAGGCTGGGTGCCCAAATGCAATGCAAGGCAAGTTAGAAAGAGGATAATGCACATGAGTAATCATAACGAAAAGGGGGATGGGTGCCCAAACGCAAAGAAAGACAAGTTGGAAAGCGGGGTGCCCAAATGAGGATTCGTAACAAAAATGAGGTAGGGCACCCAAACACAACATAAGGCGAGTTGGAAAGAGGGTCTCCTACATGAGGAATCCTAATGAAAATGAGGTAGGGTGGCCAAATTCAATGCAAGGAGAGTTGTAAAGAGGGGCGCACATGTGAGGAATAGTAATGAAAACAAGGCAGAGTGCCCAAAGGAAAGGCAAGAGGTGCGCCCACCCACATGAAGAGCCGTAACAAAAAAGGACACACAAGGGAGAACTAGGAAAGAAGACGAGTCGAATGATGGATAAGGAGAAATTTTGGTTTTGACTTAAGTTTTTTAAGATAGCCTAGGAAAGGCTGGGTGCCCAAAGGCAAGGCAAGGTGAGTTGACATGTGTAACACACACAACCCCTAAATACTCTTTTAAGGGGTGGGGCATCACAATTTCGTTTTTCCTTAATTAATCAAACCCTCATTCCAGGGTCTCTATCATGTTCTTCTCATCCAAATCTCTCCAACCACTATATCCATGCTCAAAATCGAGCTCCAGACTGGAAGATATGTCCTTTCCAAGTTATTTGGATATTTATTGGTCAAGGGCCACACAACTTCCTTGTGGTTCCATATCATACGTATGATCTTGAGTTCTCCGAGATCCCAGAGCTTTGAGAACTCCTAGATCTATGGCAGAAATCCAACCATCCATAATCCAACAATTGATCTCCCTCCATGTTAACACATATGCCTAATAAATATTCAACATTTGGTGTTGAGCGCCCCTTTTTGTCTACACATGAGACCTCCCAGAGTCCCAAACTCCCGTAAACTTTCCAAGTGGCTTCGAATTTCGAGCCTTTCATTCTCTCTATAATACTACACACCAGAACCTCTAGAGTCCTGAAGTCTCGTTCACCTCACCAACCACTTTGGTAAGGTGCGCATGTACCAGGGGCTAACACGTAACAAGGGCCAAGGGTGACACGTTCCCTCTTTAGGGGGTGACACGTGTCATTCTCTAGTAGGCATAAGGGTTCTGCAAAACATCAACATCCTAGTGACACATGGTACATCCTTCGTGGGTCCACATCACCCTGGTGACATCAGCTTGCCACGTCACACCAAAATGACAACCTTCTAATATCCTTCATATTTCACAGTTAGGATCCAGCCACATAGATCCATATATCTATGACTCTTGTTACTTAGGGACTTTTCCCTTCAAGAGTTTTACAGTGCAATCTCCTCATGACTCTCATAATTGGTCAGCGTCGGGCTGAACAGGGTATAGGCCCAATAAATGAAACTCGGAGGAAGACAAGGGAGACACGTGTTACACTTACGATGAGTCCACGTCACCCTAGGTGACTTCAGTATGCTATGTCACTATATCCTTCGACGCTCCAGTGATATTCTCCTTCGCTCATAGGTTAAACCTCCCAGAGTAGGACTATGCTAAAGTACTTGATACCATATTTTCATTAGGCTTGATATGACGGTCAAGAAGGGTTCCTAAGGATCCTTATATCCATGGTTCACATTACTTCATAGCTCCGACCTTCAGGAGTTTTGACTCTACAACCGCTCCATTCTCCCGAACTAGGACTTTGCCAAAGTATCGTACGTGGGTCCCTCCTTTGGATGATCAAACAGTTAAGAGGGGTTCTCAACGAAGTCCCTAGATCGATGTCTGAGAAGGATCCTGAAGGATAATAGGATTAATGGTCCATATTATTTTGTATATTCTCTATTCGGTAGTTATGGAGGTGCAACCCCTTTTTTCTCCTGAAGCAGTCAACATCAGGATGACCTTGGCATAGATCCTAAGGTCAGGGATGCTCCCGAGTACCTTTGTATCTACGACACATGTTACTTCATGACTGGTAAGTGGATCTTTTTTTAATGAGGGGATGAGTCCCATGGTAATGGGTAAATGACCACCATCTATTAGTCCACCGTCAAGCCACTGAGTCGACAGGTCATCTTTGGCACAATTTGGTCTTTGCAATACTTATTTCCCCGGGGCTCCAGACTCCCGAAGTCTCGAACACTTAGTTCCCTTAAAACTTAACCCAAGGTTCCTAGGCTTTGGTTATATGGATATTTTTCAAGCCCCAAAGGCTACATTCATACCTCTTGGCCAAGATTTGGTTATGGTCGCAACACCCCAGAGCTCCAAACTCTCGAAGCTCTGAAGCCAGAAAGGATGACCTCCTCTCGACTAGCACGGGGTTCCCAGACCTTGGTCATATGGACCCTCTAATGATTCTTGGGTTGTAATCTCAACTCTTAGCCAAGACTTGGTTAAGGCCATGGGCATGACCTTGTGGTATCTTAGGCTGCTTGTTAGAAGGAAGCTCCTTCAAATTCACAGAACTTAAGTTCTAAAATAGGGCAAGGTATTTTCAACCATCTCGGAGACCAAACTTATCACCTTACACCCATTCAAAAGAAACATCTTACAGAATAGCAATTAGGCATTATAATATTGAATTTCATGAGAGGCACAAAGCATCACCATCACAGAAATTCAAATCATACATTCCAATTTAAGTGCACAAGGAATAAGAAGTACTTATCTATTACAAGATACAACCAATCAACTGACTATGGGTGTTCGCCTTTCCACCCAACCATACGCTCAGAGGCATTCATTCTTAGCACTCAATCAACCCTTGTGCCAAGACATAATATCACTATGGAACATTTTTTGTTTCTCAGAGGTCCTCTCTTTGTCATAACAACCCTGCGAGGTTTATCATATGCTTATTCGGAATCAAGCTTGCAACCTTCCTATTTTCTTCTACATATCTAGGTCATGCACTCTTGTCTGGTGTCTCCCCTACTCTTGGCAGGGTCTCACATGTGAAGCTCTCCCCTCAACTATCTGTGTTTGTTTCCCCTTTCATTCCTTTCCCAGGATGGTTCTTGACCTATCATGTTCATTCTGTTAGAAGGAAATTCTGGTCAGCCTGGGTCTGAAGGATTCTGTGGTACTTCGGACTGACATCCTCCTGTCTCCTCAGATAGACCATGATTCCATTAATGGGGGTGGTTGATTATTCAACCACCACTCCTTCCTTCATTAATTGATTCCTCTCCTTGGGGGCCAAAGGGGGTTTATTATTCCCAACAAGGGGAAATTTTGGTTCATTTGACATAATGAACCCTCTCCTATAATTTTCCCATTCTTTCCTCTAGTGATATCATGGTTAGTACTTCAAGGATTCACCCCCAAGTCAATTATTGGAAATTCAAACAATAATTCTTTTAAATTGTCCCCATGCCATAGCATGGTGATCCTGATTAACGATTAATTATAAGTTGGAGAAAATGGGGTGTTACAATCCCCTCCCCCTTAAAAGGAACACCATCCTCATTGTTTTTTCTGAGTAACACATGTCATGCCTTTCTCATTCAGTTTCTTCAAAAGTCTTGACCCTCTTTATTGGTCAGGTCCTTTTTAGAATCCTAGCCTTCTTCACTCATCTTAACTCATTCTTGGAAAAAAATCACATTAATCACAATTTTATGCGAAAACATATTACTCTTGTTCAAAATTCAAGAGGAAAATATTTCACATTGTAACACAATACTTATCTGTGCAGTTTGTGTATTTGTATCCACGTGGTTGTCTTGTTTCATGGCTCATTTTTCTCTTGTACATACCCATTGTGTGCATGATCCCAATCAATAGCATATAAGAATTATCAAATTCTCCTCTTCCTTGTGGTCACTCACCCTCTAGGCCCAAGCTCAGGCATCCCCTTCTCTGCTATACAGTCCCTCGGGAGATCCATTTTTCCTTGCCAAGGATTTCTCACATAGGAAGAGTTATAAATACTTCGTTGAGCCTTACAGTCGATGTGTCCCTCAAAATTGTTGTTGTTTTAATGAACTACTCTTCCCTACTACCTGCATTTTTGACCCAGGGTTCATATCTTTAAGGGCACCAACAAAGACTAAAACTATCGGCCCTTCTGGTAAACTAGAAGGAAACACAGTACACAGAATGCACTATGTAGTCTCACCTGAGATAGCTTTAAATGGGTGGTTGTAAGAATCAGGTGTTTACAACCTAGGATTGAGCAAGAGATATGGAATCTGTATTCTGAACCATTTATTATAACTTGTGTTACGAACTACTATTATTATATTTTATATTTTAACCTTAAAGGGATATTTTAACCAAGTAATATAATAACTCATTCATTCATTACACACAATGTTTACTTACTAAAAGTATGACAAAGTATGCATGCATTCATGACATTACACAGGTATTACCATGGTTCACCCCCTCCTGGGTTACATCCACAAATATTTGTCTCTTGGCTCTCCTATTATGGTAGTTATGCAATCTCGCGTTATGCGCTTACAAATCCCGTTAGATGGGTAAGATCTATATGAGGAAAACTAGATCGCACCAGGATCCTCAGCCTGCAATCTAATCCTCAAGATCTACCTTCTCCCGTCCTCTCTAGTTCAATCACTTTTCAAAAATATTTCATCCAATAAAAAACCCTTACATACCATATCAATCTCTACAAAAGTAGCGAATCGAACCCAACCAAACCCCTCTTCCAAGATAACTGTGTATCTATCTTTATATCTATTGAGATATTCAACCATTTACACAAAACCTTACAAAAACCCTAACCCTACTTTCGTTAGGTCTTCCTTCTCTGCATGCGTGCTTTTCTTCCTTCCAGTTTTTGCCTCCTTCTTGCATGCACGCGTGTTGTGCTTCTTACCAGTTGTCGCTTTCCTCTTGCACACTTTATTTCTCACGATTTCTCTTCCAGATGTCATTTTTATTTGTGCACGCTTTCTTTCCCACTTCATCCTACTACCAACAGGCCCCCAACACTGACATGTGACTCATCCTGGGTCACCTAATCTTTCTGAGATACCTCGATCTCCTCAGTGATCATCTGGAACTTTTACCTCATTTATGTTACTTTTTTCAGTTCCTGCGCGATCCTATCCTTAATGGTATCCAGTACCTGAACTTCCACTTCGTTGCTCAGTAATCCTACACATTATGTCTGTGTCTATTCCATATGTGTTCTAGTTGCTTCTTCTTGTGCAAGTACATATACTACCCATTCCTGTAATGGTTCTATTTGGGCCTGACGCTCATGTTTCTATGTTTGCATAGTGATACATTTTGCTTGCATCTTCTTCATCTCTTACATCCCCTTGACGCGTTCTAGGATTGGTATGGTATTTTTCCTCTGTTTGAGTTCTTGGATCGCTACATTGATCCTTTCCTCTTCCTTTTCCTAGTGTTGAACCTGTGGGTCCTCCTCTAGTCTTCTCCAAAGTTGCGCTACTTTATCAAGCAAGTCAACTGTCGTGCTAACCTATTTCTCCATCTCCTGTAGTTGTGTTGTTGTTGCCTACCTCCTTTTCTCCTTTACTACCAGTGGAGTCATTGGTGTCAGTTGTTATTGGAGATCCTCAATATCCTTCTGGTATCAAGCAATTTCCTGCACAATCTGGTCAATATTTACTACGGCTGGGAGTTAGTTTCCTTGTGCAATGCTTGGAAGTTTTCCAAAAATTTCTCCCACTCTGCGTTCCAATTCGTTCCTGCATTCTGTCTCCATCTGAGTTTCAGATTTGGCCTGCTCATACTCTTTTTCTAGTGCTTCCATCTACTTTGTTGTTTTCTATATCTTGGCTAATCTTTTATGTGCCCGAGACTGTATCTCGTGGTCAATGATAACCTGTAATTTGTACATTTCTCTTGATGGCATCTGTGTCAAGACCAATTGGATGTGGTCCAAATCCTTCAGTGGTGTTTGTCCCATGATTTCATCCATTCGTAGAATCCTTGGTTTTATGTAGATGGCGGTGTGTGTGTGTGTGGAATTAGGAGGGTTGGGTCTCGTTCTTACACCTCCACTCTTTTGTTGGTTTTTGTTGTTGACATCTCTATGCCTTTGCTGATACTTTCTCTCTGGGCCTCCCCGAGTGTCCTGAGGAGCTGTCCCATTCCTGCCAAATCTTTTTGTAGTTTATCCCTGTGATGTGTTGCGTGATCGAAGTCTTCTGCTAGAAAATCCTATACCATTCTTGCGATCATTTATCCATCATCCTTCGTGATTGTGTAGTCCAGTGATGCTCGTTGCACCTTTGATTTATTGTGCATGCCTGTACAACCGATGTCTTAGTTCCCCCTCATTCCTCTGTGATGGGATTTGGGACAGTCTCCTGCGCTCCCTTAGCTTCCTTCGGTTGTTCGTTGGTCTATTTTTTCCCCTTTTGGGTCCCTATCGGCTTTTCCCCTTCGTTTTCCTAAGTCATATTGTTGTGGATCATCCTTGGTTTCTTGGGCACTAGGATTTGCAGAGGCTGTGTTTTCGATTGTGTTGCCTCTCCTTCTGCGGGTCCTTCCGGTACTTCCTAAGGAATGGATGGGATCCTCCATGCGTCAGGACATTCACTGATGACCATGTCTATATCACCTTCTGTGATGCAGTAGCGCATCGGTAGCCATTGTTTATCTAGATCCTGTCTTAATTGTATCCACATGGCTTGACATGTAGCCCAAAAGTTAGCAATGTCCCCATATCGCGCAAAAAACTATGGTGTTATTATCCATGATTGTCTAATAGCTTCCTATATGTCCCGTAGATATGCTTCAAAGATGATTCCATTTTCCCTCTTATGCTTGGCTTGTGGCCCAGATCTTAGTAATAGATATCGCGCTCCTACTGGCTGTGGTCTAGTACAAAAAACTACATACTCTGGCTCCTGCCATCCCATGAAGTTTATGAGGGTGAGTATCCATGAGTAATGGAATTATGTACCAAGTTCTTGTGCATCCTTGCAATCCACTTGGAACAAGTTTAATAGATAAGGCGCCCAGCTTACGAAGGTGCCTTCTGTGCACTGAGTTGCAACTACGATAACTCCTGTTGGTACTTCGTATTTGTAGCATTTTCTTAACAATTTATAGGATAAGATATTTGCACCCAATTTTGTCGTTGCATTGTTGATCCGTTTGATTATAATGCCTCTTATCCCCCTTGTAGTACCATATGTCTTCTTCATTTCATCTGCTAACGCTTTCTCCTTGGATTTATCGTCTAGAATCAGCGCGAGATCCATACCCCGACTAGGTAGTCCTGTTGTCTGCGCGATAGGATCAAGAGTTATGGGGGCGAGTCTCTGCAGCCATATTTAGGAAAAACAACAAGATTTAAAAAAAATATTATCTAGGATCTGTAGGCTTCATAAAGTCATTTCTAGAAATGTTGCAATATATGATTACTTTCAAAAATTTCACCAATACAACAAATGAAAAAACAATATATTCAAAAACTTGCAAGAAGGACACTGGTAGGGTCAATCTATGTAGTAGAAGAGGGGCAGGTTTCAAACCCATCTTATCCATGAGTGTGTTTACCACATTTGAAACTACCAATTGTCTCATATTGGGACCCTATAATTTCGACAGTGAAATAAGTAATGGGGCACTTGGGGCATGACCTCCATCTTTTATTTTCTTTATTAAATAGAAATGAAAGTTGTGTCCATAAACCTTAGAGCTAGAAAACCTTCCAGGAATTATATTTGAGTTAATTCCTACTTAGTTTTTATTCATTCATTATTACCATGAAATGGAGGGAGGTATTGTGATCCAGATTTAGGAGAGGAATGAACTGATTACATAATGAATACCATAAACAAAAAGATAGGAAGAATAACACCAATATTTAGTCAACAATATCTTTTATTAAATAATGAAATAGGTTGAAACTGTAAAAATGCAGAACTGAAACTTGCTTGAATGGTGGTAGCTATCTCTAATAAGAGATGTGGTTGCTACATGCATCTGTCTAAGCATAATGGATTACAATGAGGCTCTATAGGAATTTTTCATATTACTCATGAATTCCAAAACTCTAGACATCCAAAAACCTAACCCTAGAAGGTGAAATGCSAAAAGTCATGTGGGCCCTATGGGTAGGTTGGTGTAATTTGGTACCTCAACTTCCTAGGGTCATAACTTTTTCATATGACCTTTGTTTTAGGCGCATGATATCCCGTTGGAATGGTCTTTCAGAGAGATACACATTTCGTTGTCATAATTTGACTTTGTCTATAGTTTGACTATGGCGAGTCGAAAAAACAATGTTTAGGGCCCCAAAACAGCCTTGAAAGTACAACAAGACGTGATGACATGAAAACATACAAAATAGGCCATTTGGATTAGGAGAGAGGCCACCCATATCCACCTAGAGAATGTGTGAGGCTCAGAGATCGTCAAAAGTGTAGAACTCACAATTATAATCAGTACAGAAAGACGTGTTGAAAAAAAATGGACATGAGGAGCTAGTTGGAATAGGTGGGTGGCCACCAATATCCATCTGGATCAATCCTCCCCACTTAGGAAGAAATGGTATACATTGCGTTGATTTCCCCCATCATGTGAGAAAAATTCTGTTGGATTTGGCCCTGGGTGATCCACTTGCCTTGGTGTAGGAGTTGCCCTGCCTTGACAACCAAATAAATTTGGATCTGCTGCTGGCGAGTTCCCTTGACCTGTGTGTCCACTATCTGATCGGTGGATGATTTTTCTATGCAATTAGGGTTGAGTTTCATTGATGTCAGCTACTCGACGATCTCAGAGGTGTCCAATAATGGTGGAAAATATGGCCGAAGGAGGTCCACATCAAATATTGGATGCAGACCAAGGAAGCATGGAGTGTTGAGCTCAAAAGAATTTCTACCCACAACCTTAGTGATAGTGTCGGGCCCATAACGAAGTGGTCAAAGCTTCTGATGGGGCCCAGTGAGATGCTTCCTCTGCAAATGTAACCAGACTTTGTTGCCAACCTGAAACTAGTATGGTACGTTGTGTTTATCATGGCACTGCTTGTACTTAGCATTGGATTTCTGCAACATATCCTGGACTTGTTGGTGGATGTGATGAATTTGCTCAATGAGTCTAGTGGATTTTTTGACTGTATTTTTTGACTGCAGACTGATCAAGGGAAGATTATGTCTGTGCAGTGGAAAGAAGAAGTGCAACATAAATTGGTCCCAAGGGATGGAATCCCAGACCCACCTAAAATGGGCTATGGTCGGAGGAACTATGGAGAGCCCTGTTGTAACTGTGTTGGACATATGGGAGACTCTCGTCCCATGTATGGGGATGATTAGAATTGTACATGCGCAAGATGTGCACAATCATATGATTGACGATCTCAGTTTTTCCATCAGTTTGGGGGTGGAAAGAAGTGGATTTTGTGAGCTTGGTGTCCAACAAAGACCAGATACACGACCAAAAGGTGTTTAGGAACCTGTTGTCTCAGTCAAAGATGATGGTTTGTGGTATGCCAAAGTGAACCAAAACTTGTTCAAAGATAAGATTGGTAGTCTTGGACGTTGTGATAGTATTCTTATAGGCTGTGAGGATGGCCATCTTCTAAAACCGATCAATGACCACAAACAAGAAGTCAGTGTCATGCTTGGTGGACAAAAAAATAGACATGTAATCCATGGATATGGAATCCCATGACTTCTCAGGAATCAACAGAGGGGTGCATAATCCTTTCTTCTTGATGGCCATCTTGGAAATGGTGCAGGAACTGCAAGATCCAATATACTTGTTGACATCTAGTCAAAGTTTGGGCCAATAAAAATGTTTATGAAGGACGACCATAGTTTTCTCTACACCAAAATGTCATGCCACCCGACTGTAGTAGGATTCCCAAATTAGATTGGCATGCTCACTTGTAGGAACATAGAGATGGTCCAGGTGGCATAAGAGTCTATCCTAAAGGTGAAAATAAGTGACAGTGGCACCTGTACCCAAGAGCTAATATCTGGTGGAGAAGTCTGGATCTTGTTGGTAAAGTTGGGGCCACTCTGATGTTTCATGTCCACAGGAATGGAGAATAGTGGTAAGTGCAGCCATAGGAGGCCGACTAAGGCAGTCAATGAAACGATTGGAGATACTTGTCTTATACTTGATGTTAAGATGAAATTGTTGTAGGTAGGTGGACCACTTCTGATGGAAGTCATTCTACAATTTCCCCTATGTCTGTATGAACTACAAAGGCTTTTGATCAGTGTGTATGATTGTCTCTATCCCTAGAATTTAATGTTTCCATTAATGACATGCTTGTACAATGGAATACATTTCCTTGTTGTAGGTGGGGTATTTATGGATAGTGTTGGAGAGTGTCTCACTATGGTATGCCACCAGATGCCAATGTTGAGTGAGAACTTCACCCACAGCATAATCAGATGCATCAGTCTCAATATCGAATGGTTGTTGTAGATAGGGCAATGAGAGTACTAGAGTTGAGCACAAATGATGTTTCAGATATTTGAATTCTCATTTCTTCTCCTTCCCCCACACAAACATGGCTTTACCACTTCATTTAGTCACCTGTCTGAGGGCCCCGACAATATGGGAGAATCCCAACATGAACCGTCAATTAAAATTGGTGAGTCCTAAGAAGCTCTAAAGCTCGGTCAGTGTGGTCGGGGCTGGACAATCATGGATGAGTTGGATATTTGTTGTATGAACATGTACCCCGTGTTCATCCACAAATGTATCCCAGGTATTCAACCCTTTTCATTCCAAAAGATCATTTTCCCAAGTTGGCATAAATCTTGTGCTGCTACAGAGCGCTCAAAACCTATTGAATATGTTGCATGTGCTCCTCCCACATTCTGATAAAGATGAGGATCTCATCCAAATATAATACCACAAAGGAGTTGGTGAAGGGTCTCAATACATCTTCCATCAACCTCATGAAAGTGGTTGGTGCATTTGTTAAGCCAAATGTCATGACTAACCATTCATAGAGACCTTCCTTAGACTTGAAGGTTATCTTCCAGACATCCGTTGGTTCGATGGGAACCTGGTGGTAGCCAGACTTTAGGTCAATATTACTGAAGAACTTTGGTCCCTTGAGTTGGTCAAGAAGTTCATCAATCCTGGGAATGGGATAGAAATTCCTGACTTTGATTTTTTTTAAGGCTTTGTTATCAATGCAGAGTCACCAAGTCCCATCCTTCCTCTGCACTAGTACAATCAAGCTTCCACAAGGGGAGGAGTTGGGTCTGATGTGACCCTTTTGAAGAAGATCTTGGATCTTATGCCTGATTTCCTCATTCTCCATCAACGAGCATCGATATACCGGTCCATGAGGTAGAGCTGGGTTGAGGGTCATATCAATGGGATGCTTGACTTGGCAGTGTGTTGGTACCCCTGTAGGTGAGACGAAGATGTCTCTATATTCTTCCATGATATCCTCCACTTGCTTCTACTACAAAGAGAGGTTTTGTGTAGAGGCCATGGATGTAGTGATGACCTTCTCCTTACTGTGATAACAGATCACAAAGAATACAAACTTCCCGGTATGGGAAATGACCTTACAACATTTCTTAGCAGTAGGCAGTGCCACCTATGGGATCCTATACAATTGTCTACCCAAAGTAATAATAACACTAAGGGGTCTAGACTCATACACAACATGACACTTCCACAAATATGGTTGTCCTAAAATAACATCAAAAACTTCAAGGGGATAAATATCACACAGTACCTCATCTTTGAAAGGCTTGATGTCATAGGACAAACGACACTGTTAGCTGACATGGAGATCTCTTCCTTGACGAAGCCAGCTGATAGTGTATCATTTCGGTTTCGGTGTCATTGGTAGGTTCAGTCACTTGATGAACTCTACTGAAATATGGTTCTTATGACTACCGATGTCAACAATGAAGTGAATCGAAGCTCCCTTGACCCACATCTACGAGTCAAAGAGGCGTTCCCCTTCCTCTGGTTATTTTGGTTCGCTTAGCCAGACTTTGGTGGTAGAGAATGTGGCACTGGGTTCAACATCGATAATCTGCTTCTTTCCTTTAGGGTTTGAATCAGAATCATAATCGACCTCTGACTTGGAAGCCTTCAACTCAACCATGAGGGACTGCTTGGAGTAACATTCAACGGTGTTGTTCCAAGTAATTTTATGGTACTCACACCATTTTCCCATGTCCTTCTTCATCTTCTCATTGCCCTTCTTGTGTTGTGGCTTGGATGGATTTTCCTTTGGGTGGCCATCATGACTTGGTCCCCTACTGTGTGGGTTGGGGTTTTCTTTTCCCTGCTTCGGCTGTGAGGGGTTTGCAGGTCCAAACTCTCACTGTTTCTGCTTAAATTTTTGCTCAATCTTGACAGTGTATCTATAAGTTGTGCCCAATGAGGCAATGTCCAGGAACTCCATTTTTGTTTGAATGTATCTATGCAAACAATAATGGTATTTGAGCACCAGATGATGCTCATAATATTTGATACCCAATTTAGTGCAGAGGGTATGGAAAATATTGATGAAGTCTGGTATTGTCTGGTCCCTTTCTTAATGTAGAGTGGTCCATCTGGTGTACTGGTTCTTGTAGCTTCCAACATGGTAGTATTGTTCTTTAGTGGAATCCTAGAAGGAATCCCAGGTAGGGGCCACCACAAAAATTGCAGATTACTCCATGGCCTTTTTCTCAAAGTAGGTATCCCACCAGTCTTTAACATGAGGAACAACCTTGAGGAGTGAAAAAGTGATCTTTTCCCGATCGAAAAAATTGTGGACCAAAAAATATCCTTCGAGTAGATTTAACCATTTATCTACAACATATGCATCTACGAGTCCTTCGAATAATGGAATATCAAAATTTCCCTGTACCTTGAAGGGGGTTTCATGGCCACTCAATGAATATTCTTCTCCTGTGGGCAACCGTTGAAGGATTTGCATGAAGTTGTCCATCATTTCGTTCCTTTGTCGCACGAGGGATTCCTCGAGCAACATTTTAATAGGATCTCCTGCTCCATAATATTTATTTTATTCTCCCATGGGTTGTTGTTAGGCTTGACATGGTCAATATAGTAATGGCTCAATTGGTTCGAGTCCCAACTTCTTGTACCCAGACCTTTTTGGGGACATGCACGAAGAAACATAAATCAAGAGCAGATCGCTCTGATACCACTAATTTGGATTTAGGAGTAGAACAAACTAATTACAGAATGAATACCATAAACACAGAAATAGGAAAAATAACACCAATATTCAGTGAACAATATCTTCTATTAAATAATGAAATAGGATGAAACTATAAAACTATACGACTATAACTTGCTCGAATGGTGGTAGCTATCTCTGAGAAGAGATGTGGCTAATATGTGCATATGTCTGAG